>CM060904.1:1153389634-1153564634 GCA_030737815.1 Allium fistulosum
TTTCTTTTATTGAAATAAATAGTGTGACTACGAAAAAAAATATCCATATCTTACACATCTCTTTCCCTTTTTGGTATATTCCTTGTTAATTCAAACGACACACTTTTATGGATATTTTGGAATTGGATAATTTATAGAAATTACACAAAACCAGCTCCAAATAAATCAAAATATAGAAATTCACATTCCAAGTTAACAAGGGCAACCTAATTTTCAACCCATTTATAGATTTGGAATAAACAAACATTTTACAATAATAAATATTTGGGATCGAATTCAAATTTCCAAATTAGATTGTACATACCATTTCTATTCTAATTACCTATTTTATTGAATATATAAGCCATTTTCCTATATATATATTTTAAACCTGCACTTCATCGGATCTTATTTAGGCATAATAATTAAATAAAATCCAACGATATAAATTTCAATGTTATAAATAAATTATATAATTTCCCACTCACCTTTTAAAGTTTTACAAATCTCCAAATCCGAGTCCATTCCTTTACTTGACTTCTTTTTCTTTCTAATCCAAAAGAATATGTATAACAAGGGTTTACATACTATTAGAATTACATATTTGAGAAGAGATTTGGGGTTAAGAGAAATATAGATTTATAATTATAAAAATTACCTTTTTCTGCGGTATTGATTCACTCATTCTCTTCTTCTTTTTAATTTTCCACCCTTCTCCAAATATATATTTATATATAATATTCCATAATTTTTAGAAGCGGTGGAGAAGAGAAAATAGCAGAACTTCGGTGCTTGGATAAGAAAATATGAGAAGAGAAGCGAGAGGTTGGACCTTTATTTATAGGTGTGCGAATCAATCATAACCGTTAGGTTAAAATAATTAAACCTGGGCCGTTGGCCAAGGTTCAAACCCTAGCCCCCACGTACGAATCAGTTGACTACTCCCCTATAGGCGGTCGACCGACCTAAGGAGGGAGTCGACGGCTAGGGTCCCGTATTTAGTTTTATTTATTTTTCATTTTTAATTATTTTTGCTTTGGAAACTTTAAATGCTGATAACTTTTTCATTTGAGCTCCGATCACAAAACTACAAATATGAAAGTTGCTCAGAAATTGCCACGAACACAATGGTGCAAGTTTTGTGACCAAATTCCAAGTCTAAATCTATACTCCTAGGTTGAAAAAGGAATTTAGATGGAATTTTTTTACAATTCTATCCTTCTTTTAGATACCTATTCTATTGTACCTTTGAACCTTCTCTTTTGCCCCAAGAACTTTTCCAACTTTTACAAGTACAATTTGCATAAGCATGCTTAGTTTGGAATATTAAAGCATAATTATCCTAAGCGCAAGTTTTTGTTTACTATCAATCCAAAGCTAAAATAACCTTTTCCCTTGTTATCACCTATGTTTTGTATACTATCACCCTTGTCGGAGAGTAAAATTCACATTCATTAACACGTTGACCCATCCTATGTTAAGTATGTGGCACTAGAAAATTGAAAACTTTTAATTTTCCTCAAAATTATTGTTTCCTTTCCAATCAAACTTGCAAAACAGTTAAAAATCAAATTCCTAAAAGCATTTAAACACCATTTAAAAAATAAATTCAAAAGTACTTGAACAAAACTTACCAAAAACATTTGAACTTAACTTCTCAAAAGAATTTAATCAAAAATTTTCAAAAGCACTCGAACATAATTTTTTAAAACATTTGCCCCTTCATTATTACAACGAATCAAGCCACATCTTTAACATAAGTGGGACTCGGTCAATGAGTTAATGCATATGATTAACCCTAGTATTGTGTAGTTAATCTTATTTTTGGGGAACCCTTTTCTTTTATTCTAAAATAACAAACTATCCACAAACGTATTTATAATTTTAGCTTTTAAGGCATAGGGATAGTGACCCGTGATTTCGCAACAACCATTTTCTGACCTCTGCTTGCTAAAATTTATTTCTTCCAAAATCCTAAAGATTTTGGGATTAAAGAATTTCTAATTTCTAGTTGCTAACTTAATTTCCTAATTTATTTTATAAACTTTCAGTCTTACCTACATTTTATCACTAGTTAAGTTTTCTTATGAGTTTCCTTGTTTACACTGTTTCTCAATATACATATATATATATATATACATATATATATACATATATATATAGCGCGGTCTAATCCCATCCATAAAACCAAACTAGTGATAAAATAGGAACATATACCATACCATATTATATGCTTTTTAATTAACCTAAAGGAGTCAACTAGCGATTACAACCCAAAGACCCTAAATGAAAATTTTGCTGGAAGCTACCATCAAGGTTTCAAAAATCAAATTTTGGAGGAAATATTAGGTTGATATCTCGGTTGAAATGAAGGAGATTTAAAACTTTGATAACTAACCAAGCTGTCAAATCACAGATTTAGGAGAAAATCTCAGATTTCTACCTCGGTTGAGTCGAAGGAGATTTAAAATCCTTGTTGTCATTCATCATAAGTTGGGGTTAATGATGGTGTGGCCCTAACATTCCTTACTAAATTAAGATGGACATTTGTAGTATGTCATTCCACCATTACCCGCTTTCCTTAAATTTTCTTCTTGGATGCTAATAAATAAGATCTATCCATTACTTCAATTATTACACCGGACTATGGGATAAATTATGCATTCCCACACTACGGGGGTAAGAAATATAGACTATGCTCATTTAGAATAGCTCTTCGAAAATTTAGCTTGGTTGAATAATTTTCCAACCACCTATATGGTCTTCTCTAACCTTGAGTTAACAATCTTCCTTTATGTAGGTTTGCTATCTTATTACTCTCTTCACCAACCATACTACTATCTTCTCTAAATCAAAATCTCTAAACAGTATTCTCAAACTTTGGTATTTACGTCCTCTACATCCTTGGCCCTTCATGGTAGTATACCAGTGGGCTCACAAAATTGTACTTGGGTACCCTTCACCGTTCCTTTAAGAGTTCTTCTCTTGACTTCCACACATCTCTAATAAAATACTCCTAGTTTCACACCAACATTCCTTATATTCAATGGGAATTCCTTGTTGCTATGCTATGAGCATTAGTAGCTATTTTATTCATAGCCTAAAACCTTTACCTCGTCTTCCCTAGCTAGTAATCCCTATCAACTCGATACTAAAATTTGGTTTGATTATCACCATTCTTTATAAAACTTAAATTTCACAATCAACAAGTACCTAATCTAAAACCTTTATCTTTAAAAAATATAAACTTAGAAACCTTTTTATCGAATCCAAAAATTACTTGGTTTTAAAGCGGAACTATGAAAAATTTCCCTTTCAACGGATTTACCTTTTTAAGGACTTTCTACAACAGAGAGTTACTTCTTTTAAAAGTAGAATTTCAACTCAACACGTTCAAAAACTCAATTATCATACTAAACTATTTTTTTTCAAACTCATCTTCAATAAATTTAAACAATGAAAAGTGGAGTAGACAAGGATAACTTTTATCCCGTTTGAACCAAAAATGGCACAAACACCCAGAAGTTAAAGCAAACGAATAAAAAGTGAAGAAATAAATGGAAAACGAGTAAGAAAGAACAAACAACAATTTACAGTGATTCAAAAAATCAAGGCCTATGTACACTTTTAATTTTATTGCTTATATCCTGACTCGGAGGTAGAATTTCTTATGGGTTGGTACAACTCCGGCACTTGATGAGAGAGCAAGAGCCAAAGATCCTAAAAAGTGAGCCCTACCACCCTAATTATAAAGGTAGAAGCCTAAAATCTCGCCTAAAATATCCCCAAACAATTCTCCACACTTTAGACTAATTCTCTATGGAAAATAGGTCGCCTCCTAATCATGTTGTATGGGTTGGCACAAATCCAAGGGTAGAGGTCGGTACCGGCCCATAATATTTCCAAATTGGTTGCCTTCAACTCTTCATGTTAGATTGTCTTATGGTTAGCTTCATGATTCCATTGTTGTTTGCACCAGCTTGTTTCTGAGTCCCAATGATGGAGTCGTGGAAGAATAGAGTTTCCAATTCAAGAGTTTGTAGAGATCGATAGAGAATTGTATTGGATCAACAAAACAACACTCAAAGTAGGCTTTGTCATCAAATATAGGGCATGGTCAGAAGATGAGAATCATTGGGAAGAAAATATAAACCGATACCGACCCATAGAGTGGGGTCGGTACCAACCCACCACTTGGGTGGTTTTATGATTGCCTTGGCTCGAGTTGTCTTTGCATTGGCCTTGTGACTTTGTTTGCATTTGGTTTCTGGACTCCTAGGCTATCTCTCTATGCTTCCTACCTTGATAACTATAAGTTTGACTCTTCCTGTTTGTCTGAATATTTCCTAGTCAAAAGGCTAGATAACAGTTGCCCCGAAAGTACATCCCGTTTCAAACATGATGTGCTTTGAATCGAGACAAGCCGGGATTACTGCGAAGGACTCCACTTTGTGTTTCAAATGGTCGTTATCCTTCTCGTTTATAATTTCTTGTGAAAAGTTATGTCCATAGTCATTCGTCGCGATGCTTTCCCAGCATCTTGGATTATAAATCTAGAATGCACTCTCCTAATCCGTCATTCTAAGCTTGTCAATTCTAAACTGATTCCTTCTATGGATTATTCCGGTTCAAATTTGATTCCCTTCTATTCCAGTCGTCAAGTTTTCCGAATGCAGCCATACACTTATATTCACATGCACATTCTTAGAGTAGGAAGGTGTGTACATACATGGTCCATCACATGCATATACAAAGACATATATCCACATATATATGTACATATATTTATTTTTTTATTTTTTTAAGAAAAATTTTAATGCTCGATACCGACCCTTTTTCTTGGGTCGGTACCGACCCAAACTTGGAAATTTTCCCAAGTCTTTTGCCAAAACATGCGGACCCATGGGTTATATAACCTATCTCTTCTATTCTTCTTTTCGCTTTCACTGCTGCCTACTGACTCGTGCTCTAAGCCACCATTACCAAACTTCATCTCCAAATTGAACTCAACCTCATCACACAGCCCTAGGACTATCGCCACATACTATTGCCTGTACCGGACATCGCTCGCCCCACCTTGGTCAAACCTAGCTCCACCGATCCAACCTTAGCCTTCACTTTGCAACTAGACCCGAACTATACTCTGAATTACATAAGTAGGTGGAGGTGTTTGGAACCATATTTGAATGGAGGTGGATTTGGATGATGATGAGGTTGACGATGGTGGCTGTATCATGGGTAGGAGGCAAGGAATGGAGATTGGGAATTCGACTAAAGTTCACGCAAAGGCACTGCTCTATACGACTCCGACCCTTGTGTGATTTGGCTTCAAAATTGTCTCGTGTTCGAGTCTTGTCGACTAACTTTTCCAATTGCCAAATGCTATCTTCGGAGCTTCAATACACATCCAATGCATAGCCATTGACGTAAAGCTCGTTTGGACGGTCTGCGGTGACGGTCACTTCGATTGATAGCTAGGACTTAAAAAGTGAACTGCTAAACAATATTGGAAATTTGAACAACACGACACCATACAACACCGCAATAGGATTCACTTTAGCATGGGTGTACAACTTATAATTAATCTAATGTTGATTATCTATTGAGTTTTTATAGAAATGGATCAGAGATGTTCCAATTATCTTGCCGCTCAAGACAGGTACATCTACTTTCAGATATGTTGAGTCCGATGTCGAGTTAAGTTCAACTATGACTCCACATGTAGAGCAAACTGTGGTAGAGCATGCACAACAAAGTTTGGTAGAGCATGCATATCAGCCCGAAAGTCCACAAATGGAACAATAATTTCGGAGAATCCGGTAGACTCGGTGGATGGGCCAGAAGTAGATTCTACATCCGACACTCTTGAGGACACCACAATTTTAAATGATCCTGTTGACTCCATTGCCTCCAAAATCGACGAAGGATCTCTTTGGAGAATATACAACAAGCATGGAATTCCATTCAATGACGTCCTAGTCCCGTTTCGGGATCAGAGAGCTCATAATCCCCTAGTGGGTTGTATTGCTTGCACTAGATATGTGTGCTTGGCGGGAGCATCTAACCGTTCAATCAGTTCGTCCATCGAGTTCTGAATTTCATGAGGCTGACTCTAATACAGTTGCATTCGAACAGTTATGCTTTCCTTCTCGATACATACCTTATCTTCACTGAACACTTACATCGAGCGCTCAACGACGAGGAAATTCGGTACATATATAACTTCAAGAGTTAAAAAGAAAGTCCATCTTTAATCTACCTAGAACTGATAAGGAGTTGTAGGGTAGTCTCTGGCACATGGAACAAGTTGAACTATTTCAAAAATGAGTGGTTCAATGTCCACTGTCCGCCTAGATTCACACGTAGATGGCTAACTGGATGTAAATCTCATTCCATGTGTATTATATGAATTTTCCATATAGTACGCAACATATATCTTGTTTTTCTATTCAGATGTTTCGATGAGACCTAATAGCACGACACTTTCAACCGCCATTAATGCTCTTATAGCCATTCCAGTAGACGATCGAAATATCAAAACCCTTTTGTCGGATGAGAATCTTCTCACTCACGGTTTGCTAGAAGCAGACCGCAGTACTGGTATAGTCTAAGTGCTTGCTAGTGATAACAACGATGACTATGACGATGATGATCACATCTCGCCCAGAAGAGGCAACATCGATCCAGATGTGCCACCAGTCCTAAGTCCCATGGTTGGAGTTGAAGAAAACGTTGAGCAAGTACAAGAACATGTCGTGGAAGGTGAGATAGTAGGTGAAAGTGATAAGGCTAGCCAAGGTAAGCTGACATGGGCCATGAGTCTTAAAATGAGCAATCCAAAGACGGTCAACATTCTACTCTGAGGAAGAGGATAGTAGTAAAGATTTCCAAGGCATAGACATCTATACAGCCTCCGTGTAATGACCCTAATTTTGACTAGCATTATCTAGAATATTTAATTAGAAAAATTAAATAAAATAATGTAAAGGGTTTAAAGAATTGAGATTTGAATAATTAAGTGGTTGTGCCTTAATGAATGAGTTAAGAATAAAGATTTAAAACATAGATAAGAAGTAGGAAAATCATTAGTGAAAAATGGGAATAACCTTCATTCCTACCTCTTAAACCCTTCTATCTTCATTTCCTTCATTCATTTACACACATACAAATACAACTTGAGTAGGCCGGCAATAGCTAGAAGAAATCAAGAGGGAAAGCTAAGGAAAGTAAGTAGGAATCTGGGAGTAATCAAATCAAAACAAATCTCAATATTTTTAATCCAAATCAAGGTGAATAGTGAATATACATCTCACATTTTTATTATGTTTCAGTTTAAGGTATAAATCCGTTTCTGTTTAAAGTATTATGCCATGTTTTAGTAGCTTGAGTGATCATATGCTTGTTGGTGATTTTTAGAATTTAAATATGAAATTTTGTGCTATGTTTGAATTGGAAAACCTATCATATGACACGCAAATGAGTTGAAATTTTGATATTATGTTAGAAATATCATTTTAGAAGTGGGTTTTTAATTTCATAATTTTCTAGGCAAGTATGGATTTTATATGAATTTTCTAAGTGGAGAAATTGGTTAATTTTAGGATTCAATTATAAAAATAATAATTAAAATAAGTTTTTGGCTTATATCTCAAAGAGTATGATTAATTTGATTTATTTTGATTTTTGGGAAATATTCTTAAGTGTTTAGGAATGATATATAAATTATTTCAGTCAAAAGGGCTTAATTGTTTAATTAAAATACTTTATAATAAGGGTTAATTTGTAAAATGTTTAGTATTTAAAATTATGGTATGTAACAGTTTTTCAGTAAAGAAAATTGATAAGGTTCTGCTAGCCAATAAGGTTTTGACAAATTATAGAGGTTTGGTGAAAAGGAAACAAATTATAGTGGTTTTGACAAATTACAGAGGTTTCGACATCATCCCTATGTATTTTTCAGATAAAAGACTTCGACATGCTTTTGAATGGGCAAAGATATTTAATGGCGATGGAGTCATCGAGTTTTATTATTGTAAAGGTTTTACATAGTTTTGGCCTTATAGCCTAAGTTTTCAGAGGGTCAAAGGCCCTAATCACTTCGAGTTTTATCAACAATGTTTTATAAAGCATATATCATGGCATAAGTATTTTGAGTAAAGTAAAGGACCAATGTTTTCCTTGTTTTATGAATGATTTCAAGGGTTAAATTATTTACAAAGATTTTTTTTACAAGGAAATATGTATAGGGTAGTTAACCCAGAATTTACCTAAAGTACGACTCAGAGATTAGAAAACCAAATGGGACTGGTGTGGTGTCGCGCCCTATACTTTAGCTAGTAGCCCTAGCTAATATAAGTCCAAAATTCCAATGTATAGAGCAGTGTCATGGGTAAGACTAAAAGAAGGTTACACACAGAAATAAATACACAGAGTAGAGATAAGTTATTGGTGGCCCACAAAACCATTAGGATCGGTTGACCCTAGAAGTAATAATTTACGGACAGACCGTCTATTTTTTGTAAAACCCCATATTTTTAGTAACATTATTAGGATATTTAATAAGCTAAATAATATAAAATAATCTGATGATTAGGGGATTGAGATTTGTAATTAATAAGGGGTAGTCGTGCCTTGATAACAAATGAACTAAAATAAAATGGTTAAGTATAATAGATGAGGGCAAAATAGGAAAATGATTATTCTTATACCCTAAACCCTTAGGAATTCATTTATATGTTCATTTTGAAATATCAAATTAAAATAAAGGCCAAACACCATTAGCAAGAACAAGAGGAAGAAAGAGCTAAAGGAAGAAGATTAATCAACTTAACCCATTCAAATCTCAAACTCCATAATCTCAAAGCTAAGGTGAATAACGACTACATCTCATTTTCCCTATTTTTTTTGGTTTTAAGATGAATCCGAAGTATTTTGCATGATTATGCCATGTTTTTGAATGATTAAATGTTTATATATGCTTGTTGATGATTTATGCTTGTTCATATAGATTTTATGATATGTTTTAATGTGAAAACCCTATTTATGACATCCAAATGCCTTGCAATTTTAGATATAGATCAGAAATAATATTCTAGAGATGGGTTTCAATTTTCATAATTTTCTGAATCAATGTGGATTTTATATAAATTTTCTAGTGGAGAAAATGATTAATTGGGTTTAAAATAATTTACGGTTAAATTATATATAATTTAGGTCTGAAATTTATATATGCTAGAAAACATATTAAAAATGATTTTCTAGAATTTTCGTAGAATTTTCCTAAGTGTTTTGATGAATATATAAAATTAAGGTATGTGACTTAAATGTTTTATATATTTATAAAAGGAGAAGGAGTATTTTATAAGTAAATTAAATTGTTTATTTCTGAAATATTGGATGCACTTTTAGAAAAGAAAATTAGCAACCAATAAAATTTTAACAAACAAGGCAGGTTAGTTGAAAAGAAACTCTTTTTAAAGTAAAAATCAATTTTTACGTGCTTTTAGCATGTTTCGCCACTTTCGACACTGAGGTTCTGACCAAGTACTACTGCCTCCATGCCATCGAAACCAATGCATATAGTATCAATAACTTGGTACAAGGTGAATTGGACTAAGGCAGAAGTAAGTAGGTTGATATAAAAGGTTCCGAAGGGGTCGAAGCGTGTCTTTGCTTTTAAATGAAAACGCGCCTGCTTTGCTTTCGAAGGGCATGCTTTCGACTTGGTTGGCTTTCGGCTGAGTCAAATGTTTTAAAGGAAAGGTTTTGGATGGATTGCGTCTTTTGTTTTAAGTAAATGCTTTCGAATGGGGTCGAAACCCCTAGTTGCTGCCTTTCTACCTTTCGACGCCAATGGTTTCAGAAGGTATACTTTGCTTTTAAAACTTAGCCGCTTCTCCAATTCTTTCGGAAGGTTGGTTTCGACACCATCACTTCTTTACTTAGGAAATGCTATCGAAATAGTTCTTTCGACTTAAATGTTTATAACCCTTTTTTTCTATTGAAGGTAAAACCCAAAGGTTTCGAAGGAGCTAAGTTTTAATGGTTTCGAAAGGTGTTTCCACATGTTTTAAATTGAACCGCAAAGGCTTTCGAAATGTGTGATGTTTACAAAGGTTTTGATGCTTTCGAAAGGTTTTAAAGAATGGTTTCGAAGGGGTGGTTCCCCAATGGTTTTGAAATGTTTGAGAGGAAAAGTTTTCCAATGTTTTCGAAAGGCAAAGTTTAAATGTTTAAAGATATGATATCCAAGGTTTTATAGCTTTCGATGGAAAGGTTTTTCAAGTGTTTTCGAAAGGAAGATTGAATGGTTTCGAAAGGAATGTTTTGGCCTTTCGGCCTAGTTGAAAGAAGGATTTTACTTGGTTTCGAAAGGGGTACTTTCAATGGATTCGAAATGGGAACTTTCTAAGGTTTAAATGTTTTCATCAACAAAGATTTGAGTAAAGTATATATAACATGACAAGATGATTTTGAGTAAAGCATAGAGTATATGTATTTTCCTTGTTTAAGTTTGATTTAAAGGTTTTAAACCAATTTGAGAAGAAAAGGTTTTCAAGGAAAATTTAAGGGAACATTACCCTAAGTAAAATGACTCAGATATTAGAATACCAGATGAGACTGGTATAGGGTCGCACCCTATACATTAGCTATTAGCCCCAGCTAATTTAGTCCAAAATTCCAATGTGTAGGGCTTTGTCACAAGTAAGACTAAAATTGTGATTACACACAGAAGGAAATATATATTCGTATACAGATAGGTTATTAGTGAGCCCGCAAAACCATTAGGATCAAGTGACCCTGGGAGACGTTAAGTTAGGAAGAAACCATCCAGAAGAGGAGTATTTAATAGATAGTTAAGGACATACCATCTAAAAGAGGGGTGTCTAACAGGTGTTAGATTATTTTGATTATATTATCTATTAGGCCCGAGTCAGCCTAAGGTTATTAGTTAGCCAAACAAAACTATAGTGTTCGGACAGATAGTTCATTTGTTACCTGATATGTATGTTTACATTATAATGCTTTACAGTTTTAACCAGTTTTGGTTGCAGGAAATGATTTGCAAAAGATATGTTTTAAAAGGATATTAGTGAGGGGAAACCCGTTCCGCTAAGTGGCGTGGTCTCACTTAATATCAAATAACCAAGATGTATAGTATTATTTACACCAGGCTTTATGTCTGACTCGAAGTTTATGTTTTTCTCCTTAAACTCTTGGGTGCTCAAAATTGATTTGAGTAGGTTGAGGGTTGAGGTTTATAGGTTTTAGTAGGTTGACGAATAAAGCTTCCAAAGACGAGCAGGTGGCCGACGGATAGCTATTTAGGAGTTGCTGTTTTATTTTCTTTGATTCGGCTGTGTTGTATTTAAGACGGTTATGTCTATATAGTACTCTGGCCATCCAAAGGGGCATCTTCATATGTCACTCTTGGCGTATTTTCTAATAATTATATTTTATCTTTACCTCGGAAATGATATGGGATTATATAATAGAATATGAAACATGTTTTGTGAAATGTAATCAGAAAAATTATTTTGTGAAATCTGTGACTTTGTTTCATGTTCATGTGCTTTTGATTTGGTCACTGGAAGTTAATACTATGGATGACTATAGCATCTGTAGCACTTAACTTCGAACCTCCAGATAGGGGATGATACAATTTTCCTCTAATATTAAGTTAAGACATTTATTATGTCTGATAGGCCCGAGTCAGCCATAGGTTTATAGTCAGCCTAATAAAAATATGATGTTGGGACAGATAGTCCACTGAATACCTATTTTCTATGCATACATTTATTGTTATATTGTTTGTTATAACCAATTAGGCTATAGGATTTTGATTGCAAAAGATACGCTTTTAAAGGATATTAGTGAGGGGAAAACCTATTCCACCAAGCAACATTATCTCACTTAATATCAATAAATCAAGATGTCATATTATTATTCATATCAGGCTTTTTGTTTGACTCGAATTTTATGTTTTCCCCTTAAACTCTCGGGGTGCTCAAAATTATATTTTAGTAGGTTGAGATCTAAGGTTTTCAGGTTCAGTAGGTTTTGGCGGATAAAGCATCCGAAGACATGCTGGAGGAAAAGATTAGCTATGTAGGAGATTACCTATTTATCTATTCCTTTGTGATTAAATGTTGTATGTAAAGGCAGATGTTATAGCTGTCTATTTAGTAACTCTAATCATCCAGGGGGGTATCTTCATATGTCGCTCTTGGCGTATTTTGTAATAATTATATTTTTCCGAACTTGGAAAACGTTATGGGAATATGTACTGAATATGAAATGCTGATTTAAAATGTTATGAGAAAAGTTGTTTTGAAATTGTGTTTGGAATATATCTTATTTTTGTGCTCTTGATATCATGGATACCATTAATATTACTACATTTTGTCATCGGAAATTAGTGCTATAGATGACTGCAGTATCTATAGCGGTTAGTTTCAGGCTCAAAATGGGGGAAGTTACAAATTGATATCAGAGCATAGGTTTATGTAAAACTTACAAGAATTTTGAACTTAAAACGAGGTTTTAAAATATAATGAATCAAAAAATAAGATTCGGGTTACAAGTTGGTATCAGAGCATAGGTTTATGTAAAACTTAAAAGAATTTTGAACTCAAAAGGAGGTTTTAAAATATAATGAATCAGAAAATAAGATTCGGGTATGGGATAACGCTATCTGTATTTGCTATATATAAGTATACCCTTTATCTCTATTCTCCCATCTCTCTTAGACCGTTCTTCCATGTCTTACAATTGTTCGAATGCAGATTTAAAAGAAAGTAAGATATGGAGGTAGGAAACGGAAGAGTGCATCTTGGTAGAGGAAGCGCCACAATAAATGGAAACGCCAGACCCAATACTACAGGAATACAGGTCAAGCACAAGCTGCTAATTTAGGTGCTGGAACACCGTAGGCTGATATGGGAGCTATTTATCAGTTCTTCGCCAACATGATGTAAGCAGGAGCTGTTGTTGGACTTGTAGGTGGAAACGCTGGAGGAGTGAATTAGGAAGCTCTGGGTGTCAACAACTATGTTGTGCTGAGTAGGGATTATGTAAGGCTTGGAAGAAAGCCATTTATTGGAACCGAGGATGCAATTGAAGTTGAGAATTGGTTGCTTCATTACGAGAGGGTTTTCGCTAATCTTGGACTGAATGATGAGCAGAAGAGAAGGTTGGCATCCAGGCAACTGCAAGGAGCTAGGTTGTGCTGGTGGAACAGTGTTACTGTTGGAGTAGCGGAGGAAACCCTGACTTGGGTAGAATTTAGAAGAAGGTTTGAATAGAGGTTTATGTTGGAATCGCTAAGTCTACCCTGTTGAGAAAGTTTGCTGAGTTGGTGTAGGGAGATATAACTGTGTTGGAGTATGCTATGAAGTTCGAGGAGTTATCCCGGTATTAGTATGCTACCGTGGATACAGTAATTAAGAGGAATGAGAAGTTCATTTGAGGACTGAGGCTTGAGCTTGCTAGGACAACTTTGTCACATCTCTGGGATCCATGTGATGTAGTTGTTGAGATGTCTTTAAGGAATAAAGAGATGCTTGCTTTCTTTGGTAGTAACAAAGCAATGGAGGCTTAAGGTGGGCAGAATCAGAAGAGGAATTTCTTTCACAAGAAGGGAGCTCAGAAGAGTGAAGCTGTCATGAAAGGAAAATCTAAGATTATCTGTTATAAGTGTGATAAGAAAGGGCATTTCGTAATTGAATATCGTTCGGGAGATGGAAAGAAGGTGATTGGAAGGAAGAATATCAAGTGCTTCAATCATGATCAAATCGGTTATTATAAGAACCAGTGCAAGGAACCAGTTAAAGCTGAAAAGGGCAAGGTGTTTGCATTGGAACTAGTTACTTCGAGACCAAAAGCTAAGGAGGAAGGAAAAGATGTGATGGGAGGTACGCTTTTGATTCATGGTATACCCGTTAGAGTTATATTTGATACCGATGTATCACATTCTTTCATATCTCATTGTTTGGTAGATAAGCTTAACCTAGAACCTTTATACCTAGTTACTTCCTTAAAGGTTGTGAATATGATAGAAGGGTATGTAACTTTTGGGATGAGATGTGACCAGTTAGAGTTTGAATTTTTAGGTCATATATTTGCTTGCAGTTTGCATGTGTCAAATTTCGTGGGCTTCGGAATTATTTTATGGATTTGAGTATGGTGCTAGGATATTTTGCCACGATAGGAAAATATCACTAAGACACCCTAGTAGTAGTGACCGGATTATATATTCTGTAGGAAACACAAGTTTTGATGTTTGTGCTTTGTTGGGTGTAATGGAGGAGGAAGAAGAGTTGAACCGAGTTTTTATTGTGAGAGAAGTTGTAGATGTCTTTGAATCGGTAACAGGACTACCACCGAAACGAGCTATTGAATTTCGGATAGGTCTTGTACCAGGAGCTGAACCTGTTAGTAGACCACCAAGTAGGATGACACCTACCAAGATGAAGGAGTTAAAGGTGCAACTGGTGGATTTAAAAGGAAAATGTTTTATTAGACCAAGCAGTTCGCCTTGGGGAGCAGCCGTAGTATTTGTTAAGAAACCGGATGGATCGTTAAGGTTGTTTGTCGATTATCATAAGTTAAATGAGAAACCGATAAAGAATCTATATCCACTGCCAAAGATTGATGATTTGTTTAATCAGTTGAGCGGAGCCAAAGTGTTTTCTCAATTGGAATTGACGATAGGGTTCCATCAACTAAGAGTGGCGGAGGATAGTATTTCTTTGACGACATTTAGAACCAAGTATGGATCGTATGAGTAGTTGGTAATGCCACTCGGATTGACTAATGCACTAACCTTCTTCGTAGACTTAATGAATCAGATCATTCGAGAACATTTGGATAGATTCTTGTTGGTGTTTTTAGATGACATTTTGATATAATCGAAGGATGAAAGAGACCATAAAGTTCATTTTAGGATAGTGCTTGAGACAATGAGGCGGCATCAGTTAAAAGCGAAGTTTTCAAAATGTCGCCTTTGGAAGAAGGAGGTGAAGTTCCTTTGTCATGTAGTCTCAGAAAAAGGTTTGTCGGTAGGTCCACATAAGATAGAGGCAGTTAATAATTGGAAGAGACCCGAGACAGTGACTGAGATAAAGAGTTTTCTGGGATTAGCTGACAATTACCGAAGATTCATTAAGAATTTCTCGCGGATAGTAGCACCGATAACTAAGTTAACAAGGAAAGACGTAAAGTATGTTTGGACCGATAAGTGTGAGGTGGTATTTTAGAAGCTGAAACACTTATTGACAAATGGTTGGTGTTAGTGGTTCCGGATGGGAATCAAGACTTAGTAGTGTATGCGGATGCATGTGGAACTGGATTAGGAGCTGTGTTAATGCAGAGAGGAAAATCGATTGCCTATGCTTCTCGATAGCTCAGACCGCATGAAGTTGGATATCCAATGCATGACTTAGAGTTAGCTGCAGTAATTTTTCAATTGAAGGTGTGGAGACGTTACCTTTTGGGAGAGAGATTCAAGCTATTAATGGATCACAAGTCATTAAGGTACTTATTCTCACATAAGGAATTGAATATGAGACATCAGAGATGATTATAGTTTATAGCTTCTTATGACTTCAGAATCGAGTACATACCGAGGAAAGGAAATAAGTTAGTGAATACATTCAGTATAATACAACATAATGCAGTATCGACAATGATAGCTGAATGGAAAGATTTAGAAGCTTTTATTACATGCGGTGTGCGGTTAAGATCTACAGCAAGTTTGAGTCAAGAATCCGCTATGTTGTCATGTTTGGAAATTCGAACGGTGATGATCAAAAGGATTGCTTCTAAGCAAGGATATGATCCATTACTAGCTGAATGGATCGGAAAGTTAAAGAGTGGAACTGAGATTGATGATTTAAAAGATTTCAGTCTTGACCAAAATGGGTGGTTAAGGAAGAAAGGAAGGCTATGTGTTTCGAATATTGGAAACATAAGTAAGGAAGTTCTTAAGGAGTGTCATCAATAAAAGATCACCATTCATCTGGGAGGAACTAAGATGTATCAGGATATGGATAGAAGTTTCTTCTAGGATGGTATGAAGAAGGATGTGGCTTATAGGTAAAAAAGTGTTTGAACTGTCAACAAGTAAAATCTAAGCATCAAAAACCGAGTGGGTTACTTCAGCCTTTAGGTATTCCAGTTTGGAAGTGGGATTCTATATCTATGGATTTCATAAACTAGTTGCCAAGATCGAGTAATGGAAACGAAAGTATCTAGGTTATAGTGGATGGACTGAGTAAGAGTGCACACTTTTTTCCGTTATGTCGACTAGAACGGCACCGGTCTTACCTAAGTTATTCATGAAGAATATGGTTAGACTGCATGGGATTCCTAGTAGTACAGTCAGTGATAGAGATTCCTTGTTCACTAGTGAGTTCTATAAGAGTCTACAGGAAGCATTAGGTACTAAGCTCAAGATGAGTACCGCTTACCATCCGCAGACTGATGGAAAAACAGAAATAGTTAACAAAGCTTTGGAAATTTTGTTTAGAGCTTGTGTGCTAGATTTTGGGGGATCATGGGAAGATCATCTACACCTAGTTGAGTTTTCCTATAACAATAGTTATCAGACTAGTATAGGGATGGCACCATTTGAAGCTTTATATGGAAGACCGTGTAAATCTCTCGTGTGTTGGTTTGAAACCGGAGACGGATTAGTCCATGGTCCAGATATGGTAAGAGAAGCTGTAGAAAAGATTGAGTTAATTCGGGCTAGAATGAAGGAAGCTTAGTCAAGGCAGAAAAGTTATGCAGATAAAAGACGAAAAGACTTAGAGTTCTTGGTTGGAGATTATGTTTTCGTCAAGGTATCACCGATGAAGGGTGCAATAAGGTTTGGGAAGTCAAAGAAATTGGCACCTAGATTTGTTGGACCATTTCCTATCATAGAAAGGATCGGGAAACTCGCTTATAGGATAGAGTTACCGGATAGTTTGGCAGGAGTCCACAATGTTTTCCATATTTCTCATCAAGGAAGTGGGTTCGAGATCCAGAGACTACTATTACTCCGATTGTGTTAGAAGACTTAGTAGTGGAACTATACATGACTATAGTTAGACATCCAGTTCGTATAGTGGCTATGGATGAGAAGAAGCTAAAGTACAAGATAATCAGATTAGTAAAGGTCCAGTGGAGTGATGATGAGAGAGACCGTACTTGGAAAACAGAGAGTAGGATTAGAAAAATTTATCCTAACTTATTTGATGGTATGTTTTACCTTTATGTTTAATTGATGTGTGTACCTTATCATAATTTCGAGGACGAAATTCTTTAAAAAGGTGAGTCTGTAATGATCTTAATTTTGACTAGTATTATTTAGAACATTTAATTAGATAAATTAAATGAAGTAATGTAAAGGGTTTAGACAATTAAGACTTGAATAACTAAGTGGTTATGTCTTAATGAATGAGTTAAGAATAAAGACTTAAAACATAGATAAGAAGGAGGAAAATGATAAGGGCAAAATGGGAATATCCTACATTCCTACCCCTTAAACCCTTCTATCTTCATTTTCTTCATTCATTTACACACATATAAATCCAACTTGAGTAGGCTGGCCATACCTAGAAGAAATCAAGAGGAAAAGTTAAGGAAAGCAAGTAGAAAGCTAGGAGTAATCAGATCAAAACAAATCTCAATCTTCTAAATCTAATTCAAGGTGTGTTTCCTGGGGATTTGACCAGGCAACTAGTACTCGGCAATAAGTGCTCGGCATCAAAGAGCGACTGGCATCAAGGAGTGTTCGGCGAAGCACTGGCCATCCAGGAGTGTTCGACGAAGAAACTGACATCCATGAGTGCTCGGCGACAAGTGTGCTCGGCATAGTACTCGGCATCCATTAGTGTCCGGCATCGAGACTGTTCGGCGTACCAGAGTACTCGGCGTCAAGGATGCTCGGCATACAGGAGTACTCGGCATCCCATGGTGTTAGGCGAGGCACTTGACAGCCAGGAGTGTTCGGCGAGGCACCCAACATCCAACGAGTGCTCGGCGACAAGTGTGCTCGGCGTCAAGACTGCTCGGCATACGAGACTGTTCGGCGTACAGGAGTACTCGGCGTAAGGGCACTCGGCATCAAGAAGAGCGTTCGGCTTCAACTGACTAACATCCTACACTTCCCAAACATCAACCACCTCGTTCGGCATAGAAGGGATGGTTCGGCGCAGAGCGTTCGGCCTCAACAGACAACCATCCTACACTTCCCACGACACCAACATACCGTTCGGCATAGAAGGGATGGTTCGGCACAGAGCGTTCGGCGAACCTTGCTCGGCATACGACGACCACTGTACTCGGGCTGGAGCGTTCGGCAATCAGCCCACTTGGGAAGTCCAGCCCATCTTTGCCTATAAATAGAGGGGCAGGGTCACAGTGAAATGGATCCTTTTTTGGAGAGAAAACACCGGGGAGACTCTGCCATTTTCAAGACTCATCTTTTCTACATAACAACTTCATTCAAGCATTTGATTCACGAATTGTATTTGTAATCAACTATAGAGAAGATCAATAAAGTTTAACCTCAAAGTGGACGTAGGCAATTACGCTGAACCACTATAAATTTGGTGTTCTTACTTTCTGTATTTAGATTAGCACTGTCTTCTCTGTTTAATTTGATTTCATCACTTATATCTCTTCACAATCTTCTTCTACGAGGTTAGCGACCAATTTTGGTGCTAACACTTTGGTGCTTTCACTGAGAATCGAATTCTCAGACCTCAAGGATCTGCTTTGAAGCTACTGGATTGAACAAATCCCCCAAAGAAGATCCGACTTATTGATAGGACATCCGTTGATTCTACTTAGAGTTCATACCAATAACTCTACAATGGCGAGACCACGTACCAGGTCAGCTTCTCTTAATGCGGATGCCTGAGAGACTGCTAGCGTGCAACAAGCAGGACCTAGCAATCAACCTGCGATCCCGAGTGCAGGGATTGCCGCTCAAGAACAGACTCCAGTTGTCACCAGAGTAGATTTCAATGACTTGATGAGAGAACTTAGGGAAAGCAGGAGACAACTGGGAGAACAGATGCAAGCTAATGCCAACCTGATGGCACAACTCACTCAACAGCAGCAACAGAATGCTGGGGGCAATCCAGCTGCTTATTCCTCATCTGACAGCTCTACTTCTTCTGATGAACCACCCAGGCGTAGACGCCGTAAGACTGAAGCTGCAAGGGCGGATGCTGCTGTTCGAACAGCTGGAGACCGCGACCAAGCCAGAACTGGAAGCTTCCGAACCGGAATACAGATGGAGGATGGAGCTCCAGATCATCAAAATGCTAACAATGTTGAACCTCACGACGCACGATTGGCAGATCGCCAGGAAAGGAGGCATCAGCATGGACAGGCGCGTAGAACTGACTCCAACCTCCCAGCTTCCATACAGACACCCGATCTGACAGCCATGATCAGGCAACTGATGAAAGAAAATCAGGGCTTATCAAATGACGACTGGGGAGTGTCAAGAAGTCATACTCCGTTCACGGATGTTGTGCTGCAAGCGGCGTACCCCAAGAAGTTTAGCATGCCAACCATTCCTGCATACGAAGGAAAGACTGACCCCAGACAACATGTAATGAGGTATGAATGGATGATGGATTCAGCCAGAGCAAATGATCCCACCAAGTGTAGGTGCTTTCCGATTACTCTATCTGGGATCGCTACTATGTGGTTCACCCGACTTCCTCCGCGATCCATATCAAATTTCGAGGAGTTGGCAAAGAAGTTTATTGAGCAATTCAGGATACACACTACACGCCCGAAGGACGTGATGTCTCTGTCGAGTGTAATCCAGAATCCCGGAGAGTCGCTGAAGGAGTACTTACAAAGATTCCACGTTGCGGCAACTGAAGTCAGTAATCCCAACGACCATGCAATCCTAATAGCTGTAATGAGAGGTGTAGATCCGGATTCTGAATTTGGAGACTGGCTGGCAGGAAAACCTCCGGCTACGCTAGAGCATTTCTACTCCAAGGCACACTAGTTCATAAGAAGAGAGGAAGCTAGGTGGGTACGACGAGATAAGGCACCGGGACCTGCCCAAGAGTCAATCAAGAGCAACATTGCTGTGAAGCAATCTGGAGACAATTCGGGAAAGGTCCAAGTCAATGTCCAGAGTAAGCCTGTGCCGCCCAAAGAGTCTGGAGGAAGAAGTCAAGGAAAGAGGAAAGAAGCGGGAAAGTGGAAGTCGAGAGTTCCAAGCTACAGCGTGTACACTCCGCTAAACGCCCCACTTGAGAACATTTACCTATCCACCTGCAATACTTTTCAGTACAGAAAACCACGTCCAAAAGAATCAACTGAAGAACAGAAGCGGACTGGGAAATATTCCATGAAACTTATGGACACAGCACGGAAGAATGCAGACACCTGCATGATGCTATCGAGAAATTGATCAGACAAAAGAAGTTGCAAGAATTCGTAAAGGATCCACAGGAAGGAGGACAGGCAACGTCCAACCCAGGTCGTGCACCAGCTCCACGTCATCCTGAGGAGCCTGCTCGGACTGTTGGAAGACTGGTCATAAATACAATTATCGGCGGACCTCATCCCGCAGATAAGAACTGGCAAGAGATGGAACGATATGCAAGCTCCTTGAAGCATGCAGATTTTGAGTGCTGTTCGAACGTAGAGGACGGGGCCCCTGCTAAGCAGCAGCGCGTGATGACAGACGATATTGTGTTCAGGAACAGAGACGCTGATCAGGTAGAGGCTCTGACCGTCGATCCCATGGTCATATCTGCAACGATCGGACCAGCATATGTAAAAAGAATTTTGATTGATTGTGGAAGTTCAGTCAACATCATCTTCAAGAAGGCCTATGATCAGATGAAGCTAGAGACAAAAGACTTGAAACCATCCAAAGCTCGTATCCACGGCTTTAACGGCGCTGCGACTGATGCGGTAGGATATGTCGAGTTACCAGTTGAACTGGGACAAGGCGAGCGTCGGAGGGTACAAATTCTACCCTTTGTAGTTTTGGATGTGGACTCTCCGTATAATGTTTTCTTGGGTCGGCCGGCCCTGGCTGAATTTAGGGCGGCACTAGCCCCGTGGTGTTTGACTTTGAAGTTTTCGACTGACAAAGGAGTAGGCATTGTTCACGGTGACCAAGCAGCTGGTCGTTCTTGTTATGTGGACGAGCTCCGAGAGGCCCACCGGAGGGAGAAAGGAAAGGTTGCGGACAATCCCGTCCGCATCCTCAATACGAATAATTGACAAGTAGTGCCCGAGCCCTGGCTCGGGCATAGTTCTCGGATCTACGGAGATATAGATCCGAGAGACGACGATGAGAAACCCAGGGAAGAGAAGGCGGCACCGGCTGAATTAACAATTGACATCGCAGTTAGCCGTGACGACCCTTCGCGAATACTGAGGATCGGATCACAGTTAGGCCCCGCAATGACTGAAGACCTTAACGACTTCCTCCGGGCAAACCTTGATGTTTTTGCCTGGACGCATTCTGATATGTGTGGGATTTCTCCCGCCATCACGAGTCATATGTTGAACATAGACCCGAAATACGTCCAGTCAAGCAAAAAAGGAGAGGAATGGATCCGGAGAGATCCGCCACACTTGGAGAGGAGGTGGACAAACTCAAAGCAAATGGGTTCGTCCGCGACGCCCTCTACCCGGAGTGGGTCTCCAACCCCGTGCTAGTAAAGAAGGCGAATGGGAAATGGAGGACTTGCGTAGATTATTCCGACTTGAACAAAGCATGCCCTAAGGACAGTTTCCCGTTGCCTAGGATCGGTCAGTTGGTCGATTCCACAGCAGGACACGAATTATTGTCATTCATGGATGCGTACTCAGGATACAACCAAATCCCAATGCATATTCCGGACCGAGAACACACCAGCTTCGTTACAAATGTCGGGCTGTATTGCTATGTAGTGATGCCCTTTGGATTAAAGAATGCTGGAGCAACTTACCAACGTCTGGTGAATCGAATGTTCAAGGACCAACTGGATAAAACCATGGATGTCTATGTGGATGACATGCTCGTGAAGTCACGATGGTCAAACGACCACATTCAAGACTTAGCTGAAATGTTTAACATACTCAGGTTCTATGGAATGAAGATCAACCCGCTGAAGTGTTCTTTCGGCGTTGCATCAGGGAAGGTTTTAGGATTCATCGTCAACGCTAGGGGAATCGAAGCCAACCCAGAAAAGATCCAAGCCATTCGAGATGTACAAGCGCCCAGGACTATAAAGCAGGTACAGAGCTTGAACGGAAAAGTAGCTGCGCTGAGTCGATTTATATCCAAGGCAACTGACAAGTGCATCCCGTTCTTTGACATAATAAAGAAAGGAAAGAGGAATTTTGAATGGACGTCTAGCTGCAAGGAAGCATTCCAGAACCTGGTAAGGCATCTGGAGAGCCCACCAATGCTATCTAAACCAGTTGACCATGAGATGCTGTACGTTTACTTGGCTATATCCCCTCATGCGATAAGCGCAGCTTTGGTTCGTGAGGAGGATCGAGTCCAGAAGCCGGTATATTATGTTAGCAAGCGTTTAACGGGGGCAGAGAAGAATTACCCTAAAATCGAGAAATTGGCTTATTGCTTGGTGATTGCATCACGCAAGCTGCGCCCATACTTTCAAGCGCATTCAATCGGCGTTTATACCGATCAACCCCTGAGGCAGGTACTTCAACGACCGGAAACTTCTGGAAGATTGCTAAAATGGAACATCGAGTTGAGCCAATTCGATATCGCGTACTTACCACGGAGAGCCATCCGAGGGCAAGCGTTAGCAGACTTCATCGCTGAATTTACCATACCCATCAAACCGGACGATCACGACATCATTCCCCCCATTCGATGGAAATTATACACTGACGGTGCATCAAACGACCGTTGCTCCGGCGCGGGCGTAGTTCTTATAACTCCGGAAAACCGATCAATCTGTTATGCCCTGAAGCTCGATTTCCCGGCTACGAACAACGAAGCTGAATATGAAGCACTGATCGCTGGCTTGAAGCTCATCAAAGAACTCGGGATCGAATCAGTCGAAATCTTTTGTGACTCGCAGTTAGTGGTTTACCAGGTACGAGGAGACTACCAAGCAAAAGGACGAAAGCTTGCTACGTACCTCGTTCAGGTCCAAGAACTACTATCAAATCTTGAGCGTTATGACATTTCACATATCCCACGAGAACAGAACAAAGAAGCCGACTTGTTGGCTAAGTTCGCAAGTACCGACGATGCTCAACAAATGGGATTGTATCCCGTTGAAGTCTTGCATTCCCCGAGCGTAGACGAGATGAAAATCGATCGCGTGTTGGAAACAGAGATCGAGAAGGACTCGTGGATAACCCCATTCAAACTGTACCTGACAACCGGGGCTTTACCAGAAAAAAGAAGCGAAAGACGACAGGTCCTTCGAAAGGCTGCGCGGTACGTAATGCATGGTGGATCCATGTACCGGAAAGGATTCTCAGTCCCATTGTTACGGTGCATCGCTCATGATGAAACAAAGCGAGTCTTGAGGGAAGTTCACGAAGGGGAATGTGGCGACCATATTGGGGGGCAAACGCTAGCAAAGAAGATCCTCCGCTATGGATATTACTGGCCCACCGTAAACCGGGATGCCGCGGACTACGCAAGAAAATGCGACAAGTGTCAAAGATATGCAAAAATCCCGAGGGCTCCGTCAACGGAACTCACACAAATGATCAGTCCTTGGCCATTTGCGATCTGGGGAATCGACATAATCGGCTCTTTGCCTCTATCCAAAGGTGGTGCGAAATACGCAATAGTTGCAGTCGACTATTTCACGAAATGGGCTGAAGCAGAACCTTTGGCCACTATCACCTCTAAGAAGGTCATTAACTTCGTTGTACGAAACATTATATGCCGCTTTGGCCTTCCACGCACCATCATTACAGACAACGGAACGCAATTCGAAAGTAGAGAGTTCAAAGAGTTCTGTTTAAAGTACGACATCGAGAAAAAGTTCGCCGCCGTTGCACACCCAAAAGCTAACGGACAAGTCGAGGCCGTTAACAAAATAATCAAGTCCATACTAAAGAATCGTCTGGAGAAGGTTGGAGGCAAATGGGTAGATGAACTCCTGACAGCATTATGGGCGTATAGAACTACCCACAAGTCCGCGACCGGCCACACTCTGTTCGCCTTCGCATACGGCTCTGAAGCCGTTATACCCGTGGAACTTGAAGTTCCATCGCACCGAGTGACATACTACGATCCCAAGACGAACCAAAACCTCTTGCTGGAATCACTGGACTGCATCGATGAAAAACGGGAAGAAGCTGAATTAAGGGCGGCGGCGCACAGACATCGAGTCAAGCGTTACTATGACGGCAGAGTCCGCCCAAGAATCTTTGATGTGGGAGATCTCGTTCTGAAACGAGTCTTCCCGGTACTATCACGCATGAATCCCAGCTGGGAAGGTCCATACGCCATTGAACGGAAGCTTGGAGAAGGAACATTCAAGCTAGCGACCGTTGATGGCGCGACACTCCCCCGAGCATGGAACAGTGAACATTTGCGGCACTATTACATTTAGCGTGTTTCCCTTTCTTGTTATAGGCACTATTGTTTCCTGCATGTTTCCATTCAATAATGACTTAGTTTCCTTTTAAAGTTGTAATCGAGCAATTTAGTTGATTTTCATTAATAAAGGCTTGAAGCCACATTTTCTATGAAGTTTCTATATCTCTTAATTGGATGATAAATTACATTATTCTGCGCGACATACAGGCTCGTACGAACGATTCCAAATCTCCGAATCCCTAGAGTGCGGAGCGGAGTACTCTAAGTCCCCGGAGCGCGGACTAGATTATAAACGATTCCAAATCTCCGAATCCCAAGAGCGCGGATCGGAGTACTCTAAGTCCCCGGAGCGCGGACTAGAGTATAAACGATTCCAATCTCCGAATCCCCAGAGCGCGGATCGAAGTACTCTAAGTCCCCGGAGCGCGGACTAGAGTATAAAGGATTCCAATCTCCGAATCCCCAGAGCGCGGATCGGAGTACTCTAAGTCCCCAGAGCGCGGACTAGAGTATAAACGATTTCCAATCTCCGAATCCCTAGAGTGCGGAGCAGAGTACTCTAAGTCCCCAGAGCGCGGACTAGAGTATAAACGATTCCAAATCTCTGAATCCCCGGAGCGCGGATCGGAGTACTCTAAGTCCCCCGAGCGCGGACTAGAGTATAAACGATCCCAAATCTCCGAATCCCCAGAGCGCGGATCGGAGTACTCTAAGTCCCCAGAGCGCGGACTAGAGTATAAACGATTTCCAATCTCCGAATCCCCAGAGTGCGGAGCGGAGTACTCTAAGTCCCCAGAGCGCGGACTAGAGTATAAACGATTCCAAATCTCCGAATCCCCAGAGCGCGGATCGGAGTACTCTAAGTCCCCCGAGCGCGGACTAGAGTATAAACGATCCCAAATCTCTGAATCCCCAAAGCACGGACTAGAGCATAAACTATTTCAAGCCTCCAAGTCCCCGGGACACAGAGTCTGCAAGAAGTCCAAGTACTCGAAAGATGTGGGACGAGAGGTACGCCACGTCTAAAAAATGTTTGAACAGCGCAAGAATGGGCTGGGAGATAATGCAACTCATAAGAACTTGAGTTATGGCTACAATTAGTCAGCAAACCAAATAAAGACAAGAGAAGCATTCAAACACAAAAGAAACTAAAACTTTATTCAATAAGTCCAAAATGGGGATACATGACCACTCCTACAAAATTCAGACCTCTCTATACAAACTACAAATCATGGGAGATAAAAACAATTACAAAGCTTAGTCAGGAAACTTGTTGAACAAGTGCATCGATTATTTCTTCGACTTCTTCTTCTTGTCTGCCTTTGGTGTTTCCGACGACTCCTCTCCCTCACGGTTTTTCTTGGACTTTTTGCTTGCTAAAGAGACGGAGTCAGGAGTAGGAGACGGAACATCTAGTGGTTTGGACCTGCCCGGGAGAATGATTTTCAGAGGTCTGTTCCGCGGGTCAGTGAGTTCCAGGACTTCAGATTCAACTTTGACTTTGACCTTTCTCTTCTCCTCGTCGGCGAGACGGTCCTTCATGCTCATCTCTGAAGTATGTTCAGAGGCGCCAGTGATTTTAACTTCGTCGCTTCCTTCGGCAGGAGACGAAGTATCAAGTTTGTCATCATCAAGCGCCCCGATCACTTGAGCGTCTGGGCCGGGAGTTACCCCTGCGTGAGCAACGTCGCTTGTTTTCCCCGCTTCCTCCTTGGCATCATCGCTCCTCGGAGTTAGCTCGGCGTCAGAACGACCTGCACGAAAATATAAGAAGTGGGCATTAGAACGAATAACCACTGCTGAAAAATGACGGGATCTCTTCGACTTCTAGAGAAAGAAGAATTTCCTACTAGGATCCGGTTGGCTATCGGTGGCGCGCGGGGTTTCACCCTCCAGGATAGGTGACAGCACATGAACGCCGAGCCCGGGATCTTCGGGATCATAACTGGCATGCTGCTCGAATGGATCAAGCGTCGACCGACCGGCCGATTGAGCAACATAAGGAGCGGCGATGTGAGGAGTAGTAGCGTCGGCCTCTGACGGGCCAGCCTCGTCATTCTTCTCTTTCGAAGGGGAAGAGCCTTTGCCATAAAGAGCCAATGCTACGGATAAATCCGATGGCTCATTCCCCCTCAGGAACTCCTTCACCAATGCATCCTCGTCGATTTCTTCGGAGCCTGACTCGACTTTCTTGATCTTTATCAGAGTTTCCCATGCCTCAGCCAGGGATTCGTGGTAGCCGTCGCCCAAGAATGTTAGGTCGCGGTGCATGAGGACGCGGGCTCCGTACTCGGCGATCAACGGGTCAAACATACTTTTAACCTCTTCCCTGCCGGCCTCTGCGGCCGCCTCAAGGCGAGAATCAAGCTCCTCCACAGCCATTCTTTTGCCCTCCTCACGGGCCTCATCCTTCATTTTCTCGACCCCGGCAAGTTCACCGTCGAGCTTTGCCTTCAGGAGTCGGGTAGCAACAATCTCATCACAATACCGCTGTGATTCTTCCTGAGCGGCTATTTTGTCTTCTTTCTCCTTGGAGAGTTGTTCTTTCAGCTCTTTGACTTGAGTAGCGAGCGCGTCCCTTTCTTTTTGGACAGAGTCTTTTTCTAGGGCAAGGGCGCCGCTGCGCTGAACTGCTTCGTCAAGCTCCTTTTTGTGGGCCACCTCTAAGCGAGTAACTACCTCAGCAGTATCTTTTGCACCTTGTTCAGCGGCTTCTAGCTTTGACTTATAAGAGGCGAGCTCTTCGTCTTGGAGTTTGATGATTTTCTTATCGCTGTCAGCCTCCAGATTCAGACGGTCAATCTCGTGTTGACGCTCGACAGATACTTCTGAGATCTTCTCCACCAAGTGCACGAATGCGTCATGTTGAACATAGACGTCATTGTTGCAGGCAATGGCACTTTGCTTCACGTGCCCAGGAATGTGATGGATGGCCGGGAGGAATTTCAAACCGTCAAAACAGATTTTCGGAAACTTGGCCTTAAGGTCGACCATCTTTTCCGCAACAGTTGGGTCCACGGCCGGAGTAGGAGGAGGAGGCTTAGAGAATTCCGTTCTTTTACGCGGCTCTCGAACTTGCCTCGTACTCGATGAACTGGAATGTTGTTCTCGAGCAGCATCAGACTGATAACCCTTCTGCAAAGACTTCTCTTTATCCGGCTCAGTTGTAGGAGGAAGATCGCGGGACTGGGAAGATTGATAGTGTGCTTTCTTGCAGTGAGACGACTCGCGCGAACGATTGTCCCTATCTTCATAATCACCTCGGTCCCGGCGTCTGCCTGAACCGGAATCCCGTCCGGAGTGATAGAATATAGAAGACCCCTGAAGGCGATCAAGTCCGTGTGAGCGGCCCATATCACCTGCAAAGAAGGGAGATAACAACGAGTTAAGGAGAATTCACGAATTAAAAAGACTTGAAGTATATTATGGAATGTGCATGTGCGTGTGTGTCCTAAGTGTTCCCCCCGACGGACCCGTTCGTTTATCTTTGCTAATCGGAGTATTGTCTCTTTGAGCCGGGAGTTGAACTCCTACATTGCCTCTAGCGGGCGAAGAGAATTTGAGAGCTTCAGGATCATCGAACCCGTAATTAAGTATGTCTTCGGGAATAGAAAGGTTCGATAGACCTCTCAAGGAACTTTCCAGATGCTGCGAAGAAGCCTCTTTCTCAGGAGGGGTAGGCGTAACTTTTGAGGTGCCACCAACTTTCTCCTTTTGAACCGTGTATTTCAACTTCTTCTTTCCCTTCGAAGGGGAGGATGATGTCTCAATATCCTGAACTTCGATTGCCGGATTCCAAGCGGGACCCACGTTCTCGCCCTGAGTTTCGGGGGCATCATCCTCTTTGCGCTCGCCTTCTTCATGCGCGTCGGGAGCGCGACGCGATGACGGTCCGACAAGTTTTTTCCCTTTACCAGATGAAGGTTTGGGAATTGTAACACCTTCTGGAAGGCTGATCCGACGACCAGGAGCTAGCAAGCCGAACCCCGACAGCGATTCATTTGAAATGATAGCTCGGATATCTCGATCCTCGGCCGGAAGAGCTCTAATCGCATCGACAGCATCAGAATATCCTCGACCTTCCGGGCGTGGGCTGATACCTGAAAAGATGAAACAGAAAGTTAGGAAAGACATGCTCGGGTTAAATACGAATAGTAACTCGGCAGAGAGACTTACTGCCTTCAACCCATCTCCTAGCGAAACCGGAAGGGCAGCGCACATAGAACCATTCCTGTTTGTACAGGGCGAATTTGCTACAGGCCCCTGTCAAGATCTGGCACTTGTGGTATGGCTCGAGGAACATGAAGGAAGGGCTATCTTTCCGTCTCTTGAACATATAAATGTATCGGATATCGCCGGGGGTTGGAGGTCTGGAGAAGACGGCCATGAAAAGTAAATAAGTCTCATATAGAAACGCATGGTCGTTCGGGTGCAGTTGCGACGGAGCTATGTCTATATACTGCAGCACATCCCGGAGAAATAAATTGAACGGAGGCACGCTACCCATCCAACACATGAACTTGTTGCAGGCTGTGTACCCGACTGGGGGCAGATGAGGGCGGTCGTGTCTCGAAGGAACTAACACGTCAGCAAAGGGAATCCCGTGAATGGAACATATCCGTCGCAGAGCGGCCTCGTTGATCTTCGAGGCTTGAGAATCGATCGAATTGTCCAGTAAGATGGTTGACTCCAGAGCATCGGGCGCCAAGTTATGAGCGGGAGAGATTGACGGGTTGGAAGCATCTACGGCTCCTTGCCTTGCTGACGGCCCAGGCCTGTCAGATATGGTGGCAGAACTAGATTTTCTCGACATCCCGAATAAATAATGAACCTGGCTAAATGCTTGAGAGAGCTATACTTAAAAAACGTTGAACGTTAGAATTAGCAACACGATTTTCCCCCCCATGTGGTGTGTGAACTAGTGCAAGCAATTGTGTGCAGGCAATAAGAATCTAAAGGTTCTAAAGATGTAATATTTAGCTTCGAATCATCGCCTTCGAAGACCGTCATCGCTGACCGTCTCAGAAAGCTCGCCTTGAGGAGATTACAGTCCCAGATTCAGAAGACATATGATTTCTAAAGTGACCGGCTTAAAGTGTAGTTAGACACCTATCCTGTTCGGCATTTTTAATGTTGTTCGGCATTTGTATTGACCGGCTAAAGACATTATCCGGTCCAAGAATTGTCCGGCAATTGCTTTGTTTGACTAAGGTAATGGTTCGACCTAAGGGTTGTTCGGCTGAAGTCAGTGTTCGGCATGTCAGTTATACTGTTCGGTTAAAGTCATCGTTCGGCATGTCAGTTATACTGTTCGGCTAAAGTCATCGTTCGGCATGTCAGTTATACTGTTCGGCTAAAGTCATCGTTCGGCATGTCAGTTATGTTGTTCGGCTAAAGTCATTGTTCGGCATGTCAATTATATTGTTCGGCTAAAGTCAGTGTTCGGCGTATCAATCGTATTGGTCGGCTAATGTCATCGTTCGGCTAAAAGTGGTGCTCCGCCACGATTTCAACTCTACCCTACACCTTCTCCATCCACGCCGAACGATAGAGACGGATCGCCCGGCAAAGACTACGCCGTTCAACACCCCATCTACCCTTCTATCATTCGGCACGGAGGAGCTATCCCCAATCAGACAACTCAAAACGAGCAAACCACGATGAACCTAAAATGGAAGTAGTGCAATTGTTAGAGGAAGGATACCTAATTCGACGATCGAAGTTGAGAATGGATTATAAAGGCTTTATATCTGGTAGGATGGGAAGAGTTGAAAGTCTCTAAGGAATGGCTGAAGAGAAGGCGTAAAGGGAAGAGAGACGGTGAGGACCTGGTTATATAGAGGGAGGTAGAAGTTGAAGAGGCTATACCCGGTAGAACCGGTCAACACCGAAGGGTTCGGCATCGTAGCAGTGTGACGTTCGGCACACGAGGTACGTTCGGCTTCGAGCGTATCGTTCGGCATCTAAAATCTCGTTCGTCTTGCACCTCCTTCGCTAGCATTCTCGAGAAGGTACCTCCGAGGTAGATTGTATCAGATTCAAAGCGCATCACGTTCGGCCACGCAATATACTTTGGGGGGCAAGTGTTTCCTGGGGATTTGACAGGCAACTAGTACTCGGCAATAAGTGCTCGGCATCAGAGAGCGACTGGCATCAAGGAGTTTTCGGCGAAGCACTGGCCATCCAGGAGTGTTCGGCGAAGCAACTGACATCCATGAGTGCTCGGCGACAAGTGTGCTCGGCATAGTACTCGGCATCCATTAGTGTCCGGCATCGAGACTGTTCGGCGTACCAGAGTACTCGGCGTCAAGGCTGCTCGGCATACAGGAGTACTCGGCATCCCATGGTGTTCAGCAAGGCACTTGACAGCCAGGAGTGTTCGGCGAGGCACCCAACATCCAATGAGTGCTCGGCGACAAGTGTGCTCGGCGTCAAGACTGCTCGGCATACGAGACTGTTCGGCGTACAGGAGTACTCGGCGTAAGGGCACTCGGCGTCAAGAAGAGCGTTCGGCTTCAACTGACTAACATCCTACACTTCCCAAACATCAACCACCTCGTTCGGCATAGAAGGGATGGTTCGGCGCAGAGCGTTCGGCCTCAACAGACAACCATCCTACACTTCCCACGACACCAACATACCGTTCGGCATAGAAGGGATGGTTCGGCGCAGAGCGTTCGGCGAACCTTGCTCGGCATACGACGACTACTGTACTCGGGCTGGAGCGTTCGGCAATCAGCCCACTTGGGAAGTCCAGCCCATCTTTGCCTATAAATAGAGGGGCAGGGTCACTGTGAAATGGATCCTTTTTTGGAGAGAAAACACCGGGGAGACTCTGCCATTTTCAAGACTCATCTTTTCTACATAACAACTTCATTCAAGCATTTGATTCATGAATTGTATTTGTAATCAACTATAGAGAAGATCAATAAAGTTTAACCTCAAAGTGGACGTAGGCAATTACGCTGAACCACTATAAATTTGGTGTTCTTACTTTCTGTATTTTGATTAGCACTGTCTTCTCTGTTTAATTTGATTTCATCACTTATATCTCTTCACAATCTTCTTCTACGAGGTTAGCGACCAATTTTGGTGCTAACAAGGTGAATAATGAATATACATCTCACGTTTTTATTATGTTTCGGTTTTATGTATAAATCCGTTTCTTTTTCAAGTATTATACCATGTTTTAGTAGTTTGAGTGATTATTTGCTTGTTGATGACTTTTAGAATTTAAATATGAAATTTTGTGATATATTTGAGTTTGAAAACCTATCATATGACATCCAAATGAGTAGCGATTTTGATATGATGTTAGAAATATCATTTTAGAAGTGGGTAATTAATTCATAATTTTCCATGCAAGTATGGATTTTATATGAATTTTCTAAGTGGAGAAATTGGTTAATTTCAGGTTTTAATTGTAAAAAAAATAATTAAAATAAGTTTTTCACCCTGAAATTTTTATATGTCAAAGTGTATGATTAAATAAATGATTTTTGGGGATTTTTCCTAAGTGTTTAGGAATGATAAATAAATTGTTTAAATCAAAAGGGCTTAATTGTTTAATAAAATAATTTTATAATAAGGGTTAATTTGTAAAATGTTTAGTATTAAATTATGGTATGTGGCAGTTTTCCATAAGAAAAAATGATAAAGTTCTGCCAGCCAATAAGGTTTTGACAAATTATAGAGGTTTGGTGAAAAGGAAAAACTTTTTATAGTAAAATTGTAGTTTTTATGTTAATTACAACTTTACCATGTCGATATTGGCTATGCCGAGCCACATATCACCATACTTCATCGTCATCGATGTGGAATAAACAAATACGCATAATGTCAATGAGCTTAACATGAAGCAGATTGGTTTGGAGCTCGTCGAGGCAGTAATAAAGATAAAGGGATGGCCCTCGACATGTCCATGTCGATGTGCAAGCATGCCGCATTTTATTTAAAGATGCTTGTAGCCGCATGTGTTCTTTAGACTCGCCGACCCCTATAACCTCGTTGTCACATTGTTCTGTTAAATGACTTTGAAATTCAGCCTTGATGACCCGATGGTCGTCGAGCCTAACCTTTATCGCTTCAAATTGTCATCGAGCCTAGCCAGGCTGCTTTTAGCTTGTTATCGAGTTTACCCTACGCCGCTTTTAATATTGTTAGCGAGCCTAATTAATGTCGCTTTTAACTAGTCTTCTAGCCTAACCCATACTTTTTATAGTCATCGAGCTTAACCCATAATCTAAATTTTATAGCCTCGACGAGGCCTTGGGGCCAATATTTTTATGTGTTATCGAAGTTTATTTTTTATAGCTTTAACACTATGATTTGTGAAGTAATAACTTCGACATCATCTCCATATATATTTTCAAATAAAAGTCTTCGACATTCTTTTGAATGGACAAAGATCTTTAATGGCGATGATGTCGCTGAGTTTTATTACTGTAAAGGTTTTACTTAGTTTTGGCCTTATAGCCTATGTTTTGAGAGGGTCAAAGACCCTAATTACTTCGAGTTTCATCAGTAATGTTTGTAAAGTATATATCATGGCATAAGTATTTTTAGTAAATTAAATGATCAATGTTTTTCTTATTTTATGAATGATTTCAAAGGTCAAATCATTTACAAAGATTTTGTTTTCGAGAAAATATGGATAGGGTAGTTAACCCTAGATTTTACTAAAGAATGACATAGAGATTAGAAAACCATATGGTATTGGTGTGGGGTCATGCTCTATACTTTAGCTAGTAGCCCCTAGCTTACATAAGTCCAAAATTCCGGTGTGTAGGGCAGTATCATGGGTAAGACTAAAAGAAGGTTACACATCGAAAGGAATACACAGAGTAGAGATAAGTTATTGGTGAGCCAGCAAAACCAATAGGACCAGTTGGCCATAGAAGTAGTAAGTTATGGACAAACCGTTTAATTTTTCTCTAACAGTAAGTTAGAACATTTGTTATGTCTGGTAGGTCCAAGTCGGCCATAGGTTTATAGTCAGGTTGATAAAACTATGATGTTTTGACAGATAGTCCAATGATTACCTAGGTGGTATGCATACATGTTATTGTTATATTGTTTTTTATAACCAGTTTGGTTGCAGGATTTTGATTGCAAAAGATACGCTTTTAAAGGATATTAGTGAGGGGAAAACTCGTTCCGCTAGGTGGTGTGGTCTCACTTAGTATCAATAAATCGAGATGTCATATTATTATTCACATCAGGCATTTTGTCCGACTCGAAGTTTATGTTTTCCCCTTAAACTCTCGAATGCTCAAAATTTAATTTGAGTAGGCTGAGAGAGTAAAGGTTTTCAGGTTTAGTAGGTTTTGGCGGATAAAGCTTCCGAAGACATGCTGGAGGAAAAGATTAGCTATGTAGGAGATTATCTATTTATCTATACCGCTGTGATTGAATGTTGTACATAAAGGTAGATGTTATAGCTGTCTGTTTAGTAACTCTGGTCATCCAATGGCGCATCTTCATATGTCGCTTTCAGCATATTTGTAATAATTATATTTATCTAGATCTGGGAAACGTTATGGGATTATGTACTGAATATGAAATGCTAATTTGAAATGTAAGGAGAAAAGTTGTTTTGAAATTGTGTTTGGAATATTTCTTATTATTGTGCTCTTGATATCATGGATACCATTAACATTACTGCATTTCTCCACCAGAAATTAATATTATAGATGACTGCAGCATCTGTAGCGGTTAGTTTCGGGCCTCAAAATAGGGGATGTTACACTCCACCAGTCACAGTTGTAGAGAAGACACCTTCTATTCCATAAACAACCACATTTGCTGGATTAGGGCCAATTCCTACCGAGTTTGGATCCTTCGATGTCTGTAACATTAATCTTGAGGGCATCGACCCCCTTATCCGCTTCGATAAGGATACCATCCCTACCAGTATGGGAGAGATCACTCCCTTGAGCAAAGCTTCAGCTCATTGTCCATCGGGGAGACACTATGATACTTACACACATGTGCACTTCACAACACTAGCACTCGACTTGCTCCTTGTTCATTGGATCTAACTTCTTCTCGTTTTTTTAAATGATCCATGAAGTAAAGAAAATATATAATCCATTGTGTGGAGGATAATACAACTCAACAGTAGAAATGCTATCCAAGTGCTTACCATCAGGGCAGCGGCTGGGACTTAGACTCTAGTCATCGATCCGATCGTGATAGATGTAGTCGTGATAGAGATAACGGGGATAGAGATAGCCGTAGCAGTGATTATCTATTACGAGACTTCAACTCCACGTATTTCCCCAAGTCCAGGTCTCCTCCTCTAAATGACTTGGATAAACATTCGGGTCATTGCGATGACATCCCATCAAATGGCACATCCTGTGCTCCACCTCCAGCTTTTGTTCCTATTCAGCAGTTGACCTCATCTCATCGCAGTCGATCTTCTGACCGCGGGCACCAAAAGAGTGGTTCTGAGACTTCTCATCACCGACCTGGCAAAGAAGCTGCTGAAGCTTCGATCGTCTTTGTGGAGCAACAACTTACTGCTGATGCTTGGATGGCTAAGTTGAGGGAACAATTTCCAAATATTTGCTTTATTGGGCTTAAGTTTGTGCCCAACTTGGAAAGAATTTCATCTAATGTCCAAGAGATGACCATTGCTTGCATGAAAGATGTTTATAATCAATACAATGAATGGTCATGAGTAGCTAAAAATCTCCAAGGTCTCAAGGGAAAGGCAACTCGAAATCGAAAAGCAGAAACTCATTGAGGCCAACAAAAAAAGAATATAGATCATCTTGATGTGGAGGTTGAAAACTGAGGAAATCTCAAACTGAAGCTGAGAAGAATGCTGAGGATGCCATCAAGGCACCCAAGATGAGAGGACCAAGCATCGGGATGAGATGGAGAAAACGTTCCATCGAAACTATGATCTGGTGTTAGAGAGAGACACCACAAATAGGAGCGTGGTTGAACTGAAGACCAAGCTTGATCGCTAAACTATGGAAAAGGAGGAGGTGCTCCAACAATCTCAGGATTACTGCGATGAGCTGCTTAACGCTAAGGAAAAGAGGGACAAGGTAGTCAAATGTGATAGGGACGTAAACACACTTGTCAAGAGGGAAGTTGAGGCTGCAGAGCAGCAGATATTGGAGAGGCTTGAATCATGGCTCATCAAATTGTCTTGGTGATGATTATCCCAGGGTTTGGGCTTGACTTGGGAAAAAATTGTCTTAGAGGAGAAAGTATTCTTGAAAGGTGGTGAGGTGGACCTTGTTCAACTGGAGAAGGAGGTTTTGATAGACAACGAGCCCAGTATGCTAAGATAAGGTGAGCTTATCTTCATTTGGAGCCTATCGCCACTGTATAGAAAAAGTTGAGCAAAGGCTCAGGGCCGACGCCATACAACGCCACTACTAACCAAACACCTGGGTCCCAAGCTGCTCTAGATTCATCCTCTGGTTCTAGGTATGATCCAAAGAATTCCCAATGCATAACCCTACTATGCTTTCTCCCATCTCGAAAGGAAATTCTAGTGGCACTCCGACTCATAAAGGATCCCAAACACAAGATCTAAAGAATCCCGCTGACTTCCCCTGATTTTAGAGGGTTCATGTGCCGCCGATTAATGTATCTAATCTATCCTTTTATATCTCTCAAGTTTCAAGTCGGCTCTAAATCAATCCTCTTCCTGATAAGGACTCTCAGCCAAGATAACAAGCATCTGCAACAGAATCAGTAATCATTACAACTTCAACAACTATTCCAACCATCCTACTTGAAGAAACTCCCGACCTTAATGAGCAAATGATTGAACCTTTGCTGGATGAGGGGACTGGTGGAACTCAGGGTGCTCAAACCGATGATGATGTTGTGATAACTAGAGTGTCCGAGCCCTTATCGTGTCCCACTATAAGCGATCCTATGCGGGAACTTGGCCTTGCCAAAGAAATCAAGTTAGAGAAGGTTGAGAAGCAATTCCTTCTTGCTACAGAGCTTAATTAGGAGAAGTTAGAGTTCATCCCTCCTCCTTTATCCATTGCCTTGCCCGGGAAGACTATCTTTGCTCTGATCTATATTCCTCCGCATGGTAGCACTCAAAGCACACCTGTGGGATCTTAGCAAAGTACTCCAGCTTTCCTTCCTCTGCCTAAGAGTCCTCAAGCCTGCCTGGTAGATCATCATAGAGTACTCCTTCTAAAGGCAGAGGGAGTGGAGGAAGAGGAGGGAAAAGAAAGGGTAAAAGCTCGAGCGATGTTTCTCCCGGCACTAAGAAGAGGAAGCATAAGCCAAAGAAGTAGTTGTGGGCTTGTTTTGTGTAGATAGACTTACTTTTGGTTGCAATAATAGCAGTAGTCCATTTTGGTTTCTTGGCCAGCTTTATGCAGGTTCAGCCCCCGCTTTTGCTTTTTGTTTAGGCGTAAATAACTTGAAATTAGCTTTCCAAGTTTCATTTTGAATGTTAATTACAGAGACTTTTGTTTTGTAAAATCTTTTTGTGAATTCGCCTGAGCTGTTTTAGAAATGCACTTTCCATTCAATGTACTTGAGATCCATCCTTTTAGTGATTATTATTGGATTAAATCCTTAGCTCGTTATGTAATTTACCAGCCTTTCGTCGTTGCAAACATAAAGTAATTGTTGAAGTGCCAGACTTTGGGCATTAGTTGAGGTTTACCACTTAGAACGGTGGTCCGATATCCTTTCCTAGGATAACAGTATTCAATTGCACTGAACTCTAGGTGCTTGTTTGGATTAACCACTAAAGGTCGTTGCTTGTACATCCTCATCTAGGATGTTTATTTTCAACAGCGCCAAACTATGAGCGTCGAATCAAAGTTCACAGATAAGGTCCCACCTTACACGGGGTATAGACCTTTCGTTCTGCCTACTCTGGGGGAAAATGTTAATGATTAGATGGTCTTATCTCATCCATTCTAGTTTATAATCATGCCCCCAAATCCGAGGGCAAGAGTTGAGTGAGTGAACGATCGTATCATATTCATTTTGATTTATACTCTTGCCCCATATCAAGAGCAAGAGTTAGCGAATGAACGGTCGTGTCACATTCATTTTAGGTTTATACTCCTACCCCCACATCGTGGGCAAGAGGACGGTCATGTCACATTCGATTTGGGTTTATACTCCTGCCCCTAATCCGAAGACAAGAGTTGGCTGGTATCTATCTTCAGATACCGAGAAGAATTTCGAGGCTTTGACCATGACCCATAGAAGTTTTGGTTGGCACTATCTCCGGGTACCCGCACACCTGCAATATTCACGTGCAGATTCATTCGAGTCGGTCAAGTCATAACTCTTAAGTAATGTAAGGACAGAACATCGGACTGAAAAAGCCATTTTATTCCATGAAAGATGGGAATTGATGGGTTCTTTCTTAATACATGGATTTTATCAATTTATTTCTAAGTGAAATAGCGTCGCAGGCACTCGCTATTCCATACCCTCAAGAGTGAAATCTCATTAACCATTCCAGGCTTGAAAGTTCCATCTCCAAGCTTTCGCTCTAGTGTGTATGGACCCTCCCAAGTCGGGCCCAAGTTTCTAGGGCCTAGGAAGATTCATCTGAGAACCAGGTCGCCAATTTCGAAGGTCCGACTCTTGACCTTAGTATTGTAATATTGGGCAACTTAGTGTCAGTGTGCAGCTGCTCTTGAGTCAGCTTCATCGCGCTTCTCATCGATCATAACAAGAGACTCCGGTAAGAGTTGTTCATTAGTAAGTGGATTGTAGTGAGTCACTCGATGAGAAGGTACTTCCAGTTCAATCGGAATCACAGCCTCCGATCCATAGTTTACGCGAATGGAAAATGGCCAATCACTGATTTGTGTGTTGTTCGATAAGCCCATAGTACTAATGGAAGTTCATCGACCAATTTGTTCTTGGTCTTTTCCAACCGCTTCTTAAGAATGGACTTGATAACCATGTTTATAGCTTCAACCTATCCATTCGCCTAGGTTGTGCCACCGTAGCAAATCGCTTCTCTATGCAATGTTGGTGATAGAAATCTTTGAATTCAATACAGTCGAATTGAGTCCTATTATCGGTAACGATTGCCTGTGGAACTCCAAAATGATAGATGATATTTCGGACAAAAAAGTTGATTGCTTTCTTTATGATGATTGTCACTAACGGCTCTACCTCAGCCCATTTGGTGAAGTAATCCACTATGGCGATGGCATACTTTATGCCACCTTTAGATATCAGCAACACACCGATGATATCAATTCCCAAACTGCAAATGACAAAGGACTGACCATTTGAGTAATCTCCATTGATGGGGCTATTGGAATTTTAGCAAATCTTTGGCACTTGTCACACTTTCGGGTGTAATCAGCTGCATCTCGATTGACAGTAGGCCAAAAATATCCATAACGAAGGATCTTCTTCGCTAGGGTTTACCCCCTGCCGTGGTCGCCATAGGCCTCTTTACGAACTTCTTTTAGGACTCTCTTGGCCTCATCGTGAGCGACACACCGAAGCATAGGGACAGAGACACCGAAACTTGCATGATGCATCTCCAAAACTAGCCAACTTGTCTAGTGAGTCGGTCTTCTCATTTTCCTCTCTGGGAATATGGGTGATCGTATAATGTTCAATGTCACTAAGTAGCTCAAGGACTCGATTTAGATAAGGAGCTAGTCTTCCTCCTTTTGCTTGAAACTATTTTAGAACTTGGAAACCACCAGTTGGGAGTCACATAAAATATGTAAAGTATTTATTCCTAGCTCTTTGACAATCTTAAGTCATGCAATCAAGGCCTCATATTCCGCTTCATTGTTTGCTGCCGAAAAGTCGAGTTTCAAGGCGTAATAGATCGGGTGTTCCTTGGGAGTGACAAGTACAACTCTAGCACCAAAACACCCTTCATTAGATGCACCATCCGTATACATTTTCCACCCGGTATCTTTCTCACAACTCCTCTCTGGAGGACCATCTCGTGTAGTGAATTTAGCTATGAAATCTGCCGAAGCTTGACCCTAGATTGCTCTCTGAGGGTGTTAGGTTATGTCGTATTGGCTCAATTAATGTTCCATTTCAACATCCTTCCAGGAGTCTCAGGTGTATCAGGTCACTGCAAGGCTTGTCGCAAAGGCTGGTCGGTGAGAACTTTAATCAAAACGAGCCTGAAAGTAAAGGCGGAGCTTCCTCGAAGTGATCAACTGGAAGTATTCGAGCTTCTCCCGCATCGGGTAATTTCTTTCTACTCCCATCAATCGTTTACTAATATAATTGATCAGTCATTGGATGCGGGATTCCTCCCGTACGAGTGTGGCACTCAAAGCATGCACCGACACAACTAGGTGTACAAACAAGTCCTCGTCATCCAATGGCTTCGAGAGGATGGTGGTCTCTCCAAGTTATCCACCAGAGCTTGGAATGCGTCTTTACATTCATGATTTCACTCAACGTTCCTTTTTCCCTTCTTAATGATGTTAAAGGAAGAACGCATTTGTCCGTGGCTTTGGAGATGTACCGAATCAGGACGGCAACCTTCCCATTCATGCTTTGGACCGCCTTGGTCTTCTTCGGGGTCTCAATCTTTCTTAATGCCTCGATCTTTTCGAGATTTGCTTCAATTCCAGGGGAGTTCAAAATGAAGCCCAAGAATTTCCTTGACGCGACACCAAAAGAGCATTTTAAGGGATTGAGCTTCATCCTATATTTTTAAAGGGTGCCAAACATCTCTACCAGATCATCAACATGGTTCGCCAAATGCCACGACTTCATAAGCATGTCATCCATTTCGACTTCCATCGAACATCCACTCTGATCTTTGAACATCTGGTTTATGAGACTCTTGTAAGTTTCTCCTACATTCTTTATTCCAAAGGGCTTGACTAAATAACTACAGTCTGAGGTCGGTTATGAAGCTGGTGTGTTCCAGATCTAGGACATGCATCGGGATTTGGCTGTATCCAGAGTACACATCCATGAATGAAAGTAGTTCATGCCTAGCTATTGAATCCACCAACTGATTGATCCTCAGGAGCGAGAAGCTGTCATTCAGGCATACCTTATTCAAATCAGAATAGTCAATGGATGTCCTCCACTTCCCATTTGGTTTCCTTATTAAGACAGGATTAGATACCTACTCCAGATATGCGGCATAGCGGATGAAGCCATTGTCCTTTAGCTTATCCACCTCCTCTTTGAGTGCAGCGGATCTCTCCGGACCCAGGCTGTCGCGTTTTTGTTTCGTAGGAATGCATTTGACATTTATGTTTAATGCATGGCCTGCTATTCCGGGCGAGATCCCACACATGTCCAAGTGTGTCCAGGCAAACACATCTCGGTTTTCTTAAAGAAAACCAACCAACTCCTTCATCACTCTTGTGCCGAGCTATGATCCATCCTTCAGGACCCAATTTGGATCATCCTGGCAAATCAAAACAAAAATCGTCAACTCGGCTGGAGCTGCACTTCCACCTTCTAGCCTTTTAGTTTGATCCATGTCCTCATGGAACCGATTAGGCTGTCCGAGCAAGGGCTCAGGCTATAGTTGCTACGCATCCAAAGCCTTAATGCATAGGGTCCCCTCTACATTTTTTCCTTTCTCCTTTCACCTTCCCTCATTTAACTCGACGATGTAGGATTCGCGGTAAGTCACCTGATCTCCCTGGATAATCCCTACGCCATTCCCTGTAGGAAACTTCATAGTCAAACACCAAGGTGTTATAGGCACTCCGATCTCAGCCAGGGCCGATTGGTCCAGAATTGCACTGTAAGCTGAATAAATATCCAATACCAAAAAAGGTATGACCCGCAGTCACTTGCGGTCACCCTTGCCAAGTTCCACCGGTAATTCTACATATCAAATCGACACAGTAGTTGTCCCTTTGAGCCTTTGTATTCAAGATTTACAAGGTTTAAAATCCTTCTCATCCAACATCATTTGATAATAAGCTTTCCTAAAAAAGATATTGACTGAACCCCTATAGTCAACCACCACCTTTCGAACAATAGCAAGACCAATTGTGTCTGTGATCACGAGTGGGTCAATCATTGGAGCTTGCAATCCATCAGCATCTCTATTCCAAAAAACAATATCGTCAGTCATCATTCTACATTATTTGCCGGATTCCCATCTTCAACAGCAAAGCAACTTTCTCTTTCTCATGTTTTATTGTACCAACAGATCTGTCCATCTCAGCTAGACTCTTATCGGTTTGGTGTAGCCCATCGATAATTGTATTAATCACCAACTATATTTCTGGCCGCATGAATGCATCAGTACTAGGCTCATCTTGCCCCTGTTGGGATGACCTAGGGGCGTTAGAGTTTCCTTGACCGCCATCTTGTCGGGCTTTCACACATTGCCGTAACTTTTTCGTATGAATCAACTCCTCAATCATATCTCGCAAATGTCTGCACTGTTGGTATTATGACCGTGAGTTTCATAAAATCTACAGAACTTTCCTGACTTCCACTCCTTCTCCGTTGACTCGCTCGGAGCCGAGTTTCTGTACGGCTTAGTTTTTTGAATTACCGGATAGATATTCTCTATTGAATTGTTCATTTCGGTATAGCTATCATACTTAGGAGTCCTAATACGATTCCTATTATCTGCCTTCTTCTTCTTCTTAACCCCATCATAACTTCGGTTTCGATTATCATTCTTATTGCGAACATTCACATATACATTATCAAACTTCTTCCAGATTGCTTTACAGTGACATTGCTTTACACTACTCTAGTTGAACTCCCAGCCTCAGCTCCCCATGGGTGTTTGCGTGTTTCTTCCAAGCGCAAGTACTTGTTTTCTATAAAAAAACATCCATTATCTGTAGGGGTTTCATTTCCAACCATTTCTCGAAATCCGTATCGGGACGAACTCCCCTGATTAGCGTCATCAGCACTATGTCATCCTTGGGATCTGTAACTTCTATCACGGCCATGTGGAACCAATTCAAGAAATCCTTCAACGACTCTCCATCAGCTTGGAAGTGGTTTGACAAAGACATGACATGTTTTGGACGTGAAGTATGTAAACAGAATTGTTCTATAAACTTCTTTGACCCTTCAGCGAAAGACGATTTGTGCCCTTGAGCCGGTACCAATCCCTAAATTTGTGCCTGGAGCTCGTCTTCTTCCTTGGTAAGATGTTCCAACAGTGTTTTGAGCCCACTTATGCTTCTTGTCCCTCCGTCTCTACTCGGACAATGAGGAACTTTTTGACTCTTAACTAGAATCTCTCCTACTCCTGCTGTGGTTATTTTGAACAACTTCATTTTGCAATCTCAAACTCTGTTGCATCGTTTGATTCTTGTTGGAACCTGCCTTCTTCGATTTTAATGTGACAACTATATATTTCAAACTATATACTATGATGACAAATATTCTTACAGGAATCTACAAAGAAAAGCTATTATCATATCGTCAACAAACTAAGCTCAAGCTCTCTAGTATACTGATTATTATTTCCGGTAAGATATTTTTATACAATCTCTGATATGATGATAACAACACACACACACACACAAATAGTTTTTTGGAAAACATGTTCTACAAATATAAAATATCTTTTTATAGACATAAAAGTATTTTCAAAAATTTCTCAAGTTCAGAATCACTAAAATAAAGAAGAGGAACAAATCAGTACAAATTCAGACGTCTGAACTTTTATCTAGCCATCTGTCATCAATGACAGACGTCTGATAATTTAATACAGACATCTGTCATAAACGACAGACGTCTAAATTAAATAACAGGCGTCTGTATTCACTGAAATTTGTTTCTTCTGCCTATTTGACTTTTTAAACTTACTTAGCCATCTGACTATTTTTCTCAGACATCTGAACTTGACGAACTGAAGCATCTCTTCATGAAAATTCAAATTTTGAAGAGTTGTCTTCTTCACCAACAGTTGCACTCCTTCTAATGGTTGCAACTATTGAATTAAAACTATTCAATACTATAAATAGAGATGAAAATCCACTATTTCAATAACCAATTCTTTCTATCTATACTTGCTTTGTATTATCATAATCACAAGCAATTTTCAATCTCTACTTCCTATAAATTGCACATTCAAATCATTATATCAAGAATATTATAGGAAGGGTGTACAACATTGACTATATTCGTGTTATTCAAAGAACACACAAGTCAAGAAACAATTTACCAAATTATATTTGAAGTCCTATTCGGTTGCTTAGGCGGAAAAGTCCTGTTCGGTTGCTCAGACGGTGTAATACATGTTCCTCCGGGTTAAGTGAGGGTTATTCGAAGAATTCCAGAAGGAGTCTGGGACTGGACGTAGAACGAGAAGTTCGAACCAGTATAAAAATCCCTGGTGTCATTTTTGTTACTGCTATTTACTATTATTTATAATTCCACACTTGCTAGTCGTAGTTTAACTATATTATCGATCCATATACACTTTCAATTCTGACTAGCCTGGAACCTATCCTCCATCTGCATCATTGTCCTATCCATCTCCATTCTGGTGATGACTTTAGTTGGAGTCTGGATCTCAGGTTGAGTTGGCTGGACAACTTCATCTCCATGCTGAGAATTCTGATTCTCATCTTTAGTAGTAGCTCTAGAATTGGTAAAACAGACTCTTCTTGATGGGGCCATTGCAAATAGCTTCCCTTAGATTATTAAAAATCTGAATAGTAGAAAATAAGTTAGGAAAGTTGGATCTATCTCTTGGAATTAAGAAATCCAATAGCAGATAATGGATCCAAATAGCCTAAGAATATAGTTTCTCAATGAAAGCACTAAAATGTTTGAACCAAAAATGACACAAACACCCAGAAGTTAAAGTAGAGAATAAAAAGTAAAGAAATAAATGGAAAACGAGTAAGAATGAACACATAACAATTTATAATGGTTCGGAAAATCAAAGCCTACGTCCACTTTATAATTTTATTGCTTATATTCTGACTTGGAGCAGAAGTTCTTATGGGTCGGTACAACTCTGATACTTGATTAGAAATAAATAGAGTAAAGAGAGCAAGAGCTAAAAGGTCCTGAAATGCAAGCCCTACCTTCCTATTATATAGGTTAGGAGCCTAAAATCTCATATAAAATATCTCCAAACCGTTCTACACGCTTTAGAATAATTCTCTATGAAAATAGGTCGCCACCTCTTCAACTTGTATGGGTCGGTACAACTCCAAGGGTAGAGGTCGGTACCAACCCTTAATATAATTAAATTGGCTGCCTTTAACTCTTCATGTTGGATCGTCTTATGGTTAGCTTCGTGATTCCTTAGTTGTTTGCACCAATATTAGCTTGTTTCTAAGTCCAAATGATGGAGTCATGGAAGAAAAAAATTGCTAATTCAAAAGTTCATGGAGATCGATAGAGAATTGTATTGGATCAATAAAAAACACTTGAAGTAGGCTTTTGGCATCAAGTAGAAGGCATGGGTAGAAGATGAGAATCATTGGGGAAGAAACTATGGATACCGACCAAACATTTAGGTGGTTTTATGATTGTCTTGGCTCTTGTTGTCTTTGCATTTGCCTTGTGACTTTGTTTGTGTTTGGTTTCTGGACCCTTGGACCATCTCTTTGGACTTCCTGCCTTGATAACTCCAATTTTGACTCGTCCAGTTTGTCCCACTATTGCCTGGTCAAAATGCTGAATAACACATCTTATTAATTTTCTATTACTCATGCTATCTCTTCTTCTACCTTTGACGGAAATTTTCATAGCACAAGAGAGGGACTTCTAAAAGATATGAATAATTGCAACATCCATCTAAGCGTCTATCTAAAGTAGACGTGCAATTACTACATATCCATGGAATTTATTCATTCTTCCTATCTTATTCCTATTATTTTTCTATTATATATTTTCTAACTAGATTACTAATCCTATATATATATTCTAATGCTATTTCTATTTATATTTTCGAGTGTTCCTACCTTTCTATTCTATATACCCCATATGAACTAAGTACCATTTCCATTTATCCACCTCTTAAAAAGAATTTTAAAAAGGAAATTCCAAATTTACACAATAGGAAAAATCATCGACCCCAAACTACGCTCTATTTTACATTTATTTCAAAAATGAAATATCTCTTTGTCAAAAATCTTTAAACCGAAAACTTTTTGACAACCAATTTTAAATAAAGAATTGAACCCATTTTTACCTTAAACCTTTAGATTGAAACTTTTGACTCAACAAAGTTTCAAATTATGAATTTCAAATTTTGCTTGCTTTTTCAAAACAACTACTTCCCAATAAATTGTTTGAAAAACCCATTCAAAACATTTCAAGAAATTCTCAAAAACTTATTTATCAAATTCTTTCTCATGGGTTTGGACATAGAAATGGACGATTATTGCCCTATCTTTAGGACACTCCTTCTTCCTTCCTCATCCTTAACTCATCTCCATCAAAACCCGACTTATCTTCTTATGACTATTAGTGTACACCTTCTTGTGAGAAATTTCTCCACTCCTTCTTCATATCTTGCTTTTGGATGCTTGCAACATATAGGTTCTTACTTCCCATTTTTCTGGATGAAATGTGCATTTTCAATCGACAAATCATTAAAATCCACAATCATAAGGCAGTCTAGACCTAACAAAAGAGTCATGTATCATCTAGCCTCTGGGATTCTTCTATATGCCATGCTCATGCTCATCTTGGCCCACTCCTTAAGATACGACCTCTGCCCGTGGGGTAATCGGGGTAGGAGTACAAATGTAACTCTATTTATTTTTCCAACTTATAGTCGACTTTCTCATCCTTTTGGAATATGGTCGCAACTGTTTCTATAGTTAAATTTATAGAGTTTGGCATATAATATATATATAATTATAGGTAAAAATACAAATACATTTTCTCAGCGTATCCTAATCCCTATGATCGACTAACCTAAGCTCTAATACCAAATGTAACAATCCGCACCTTAATGGGTCCGAATTTAGACTAAATCGAAACCCAAATTCATTAGGATATGGATCGTTGGTTTTGATAACCTGTAATAAACACAAGTATACCGGAGTGTGATCAATATAAATTCATAGTGGAATTGCAAAATATAATATAACATACATATTGACTAAGGCTACTTCTTGAAAATATCATTCTTTGGATATTTAATGGCCTTATAAGTGCCGAGCATAAATAAGAAGACTTCACCATCTACAGTTCCTGTCTTGCTCCAGTGTATAGTCCTTCTAAACTTAACATGTAGGTTGTTATGAGAAGGGGGTCAGAACAACGTTCTGGTGATTGGAAAATTACATACTTTACCTATGCCATTAATTTATGCCGATTGGTTTCCATCTATGTGTTGTGTCTATTATTTACGGCTAATCCTTTAAATCTTATGTGCACGTATGATATGTCTAACCTAACCTTCTCCATGGTTTAACTATTTAAGTATATGCCAATCCACATATATGTCTAATCATTTCACTACCCAAAACCCCTTCCACTTAAAACTTCTTAAATAGGGTGGAGGCGGACCCCATAATGGCTACTTAATATCTCAATCCCCGAAGTGGGTCCTTCGCAGCATAACTGCTAGTTAATCGGTCCTAACTATTGAGATCAATGACACCTAGATAAGGTTTATAATAATTGCCATATTACTAACGCATCTGAACTCTACCACTTACCCTCAACTATAGGCCAAAGGCTCTCCCCAGTCCCATGCAACTACTGTCAATCATGTCCTAATAATGTAAGAGATATTACCCAATTCACTTAATACCTTTTCAATGGGAAGTATGCAGACGCTGATCATTTAATACCTACATTTTAGGCATGTCCCTGATATTTAATCCCTATCCCAAGGCAAACTCCTCTTAGATACTATCTTGTTGACATCTCATGGAATCTCATCAGGCCACTTAATTCTTCTCGTGGTAGAGGCAGACCCTATAATACCTACTTAGTACCTTAAATCTAAAGCAGACCCTTCCCTTACTATCCACTACAGTGCCTAACCGCTAACCCCGACCATTTAATACTTCCTAAATAGAGAGGAGGAAGACCCTATAATAGCTACTTAGTGCCTTCGTCCCAGAAACTTGTCCTACGTCTTTTGCATATCCCTTCCCCATGGGTCTTATGGTTGGAGATGTCTCACATCAGTAGTAAGCATACATAATTGCTAGTAGCCTTTAGGTGAAAGGCAGACTTCTATTACGTAACGCTACCGACTCGCATCCTAACCTAATAAACCGAACCAATCACCCAAAGCCTAAGTGTTGGGCTAAACCAACTAATTCATGCTTGTTCCAAACATATAATTGAAGCTATATAACTTCATACAATGAAAATTATATTTCTTTCTATGTATATTTAATAGTATTAATACTTTCTTGTTCGCTACGTAATTATTTTTAATTTATACATTTAGGCTTTGGTTTCCTTGTATTGTTTAATAAATCTTTATTACCCTTAATAATTTGTTATTAATATCAAAATTGGACAATCTCTAATCCCTTCTCGTTTTACTCATTTAATCTATTTACCAATTTCAAAATCTTTCTATTATGCCTATTCAGTTTCCCTATAAATGCCATATTAAATTCCTTAATCAGTCCCCATTTAATTCCTTTTTAACTCTCTATCAACTACAAATTTATTGCTTGTTAAATTTATAATTAATGTTCGTAAATTATAGTCCTATAATTACTATGATGTTAATAACTAATACGAATATTGCCATAAATTATGCTATTTATATATTTTCATTTTTAAATGTACAGCGCGGTTATACGTGTTTGTTTATTTTTTTTATGATTCTAACTGTTAATTTGTAAACTAGAACAATCCTTTCCACGTTTTAATTTATCAGAGCTGCTAGGATTACCATTATAGCTTTCCATAATTAACCAAAAGTGAGATCTTTGCTTCATTTGAAATTATAAGGATTTTTTTCTTTTATTGAAATAGACAGTGTAAACTATGGAAAAGTATATCCATATCTTACACCTATTTCCATTTTTGGTATATCTTTAGTTAATTCAAACGACACGCTTTTATACATATTTTAGAATTGGATAATTTATGGAAATTGCATGGAATCCGCTTCGAATAAATCAAAACATAGAAATTCATATTTCAAGTCAACTAGGGAAATTTAATTTACAACCTAATTATAGATCTGGAATAAACAAATGTTTTACAATAATAAATATTTGGGGCTGAATTCAAATTTCCAGATTAAGTTGTACATACTATTTCTATTCCAATTACCTATTTTATTGAACGTGTAGGCGATTTTCCTGTTTATTTGTTTTAAGCCTACAATTCATCAGATCTTATTCAAGCATAACAATTAGATTAAATCCAATGATATAAATTTCAATGTTATAAATAAATTATATAATTTCCTACTCACTTTTAAAGCTTTTCATATCTACAAATCTGAATCTATTTCTTTACTTGACTCTTTTTCCTTTTTAATCCAAAAGAATACGTATAACAAGGATATACATACTATTAAAATTACAATTCTAAGAAGAGATTTGGGGTTAAGGGAAATAAAGATTTATAATTATAAAAATTACCTTTTCCACTGTATTGATTCACCGCTTCTCTTCTTCTCTTTTATTTTCTACCCTTCTCCTATTATATATTTATATATATATATAATTTTATAAAATTTTGAAGTAGTGGAGAAGAGAAAATGGCAGAGCTTCGCTGCTTGGACAAGAAAATATGAGAAGAGAAGTGAGGGTTTAGGCCTTTATTTATAGATTCACGAATCAATTGTAACTGTTAGATTAAAATAATTAAATCTGTGCCATTGACCAAGGTTCAAACCCTAGCCGCCACATTCGAAACAGTCGACCACTCCTCTATAGGCGGTCGACCGCTAGTTGTAGACAGGCCCAAGGAAGGGGACAACCGGTGGGGTCCCATATTTAATGTTATTTATTTCCTTTTTAATTATTTTCGCTTCGAAAACTTCAGACGCTGATAACTTTTTCGTTTGAGCTTCGGTCGTGAAACTCCAAATAAGAAAATTGCTCAAAAAGTCGCCACTAATACAATGGTGCAAGATTCGTGGCCACAGTCCAACGTTTGCTTAAATTCTATTTTGAATCCTTATTAATTATTTATTAATTATTGTTAATTTTATGGGGCCTTACTGTTAGTTGGAAATAATATGATCTTTTTATAACATTGAAATTTATTTAATTACTATGTTTATATAAGATTTGATGAGTTATAGGCTTAAACGCATGTAAAGAAATATTGTCTATGTATTCTGAAAGACAGTAATTAGAATAGGAACGCTATTGATACCATAATCGAGAAATTTGAAAACCAGTTCCTAAATTTGTTAAGGTTGAACGTTGATAAAGCTGAAAATTTTATTCCAGATTTATAGTTAGGTTGCAAAATGTAAGTATTAGTTTAGATTGCCCAAATTAGACTTGGAATGTAAATTTCTATGTTTTAATTTATTTGTATCAATTTTCATGTAATTTCCATAAATTATCTAATTCCATAATTGTATAAAAAATGCGTTGTTTGAATTTATAAGGAATATACCGAAAAGGATAGAGATGTTTAAAGTACAAATATTTTTCTCCGTACTTTGCACTGTCTGTTTCAACAAAAGAAAAGAGATAATTTCTTATAATTTCGAACGAAGCAAAAGTCTCATTTTTAGGTAAATTATCAAAAATTATAACGACAGTTCTTCTTGGAAAGGAAACCCCTAATAAATTAAAATGTGGAAATTAATATTTTGAAATTCTTAAGCGTACAAATTAACATGTTAGGATGTATATATACACACAAACACACACATACATACGTATAACTATGCCTACCGATTAAAAACATAAATATATAAAATGTAATATATGTTACTATTCGTATTAGTTATAATTAGGACGTCTAGTTATAAATAGTGTAACGACCCAAAATTTTACTGCTTTGATTTGTGAATATTAAATTAATTTTAAATATTCAAATAATATGTTTTAAATTAACACACTTTTAAGTAGTAAATACTGATAGTGAAATAGTTTTTAAATTTTGTGTACCAAAATATAAAGTTCGATAAAAAATAGAAAAAGTGACCGGAAATCGTTTTTCGGATTTTCGACTTTTCGTCGACTAAAAGTAGTCGAAAATGACATAACACTATTGTATACATGTGTACATAAATATACAAATGAGATAGTATATATATGTATATTATAGTATGTATGCTTATGTATTTATACTTAAGTATGTAAAATTTGAAATAAAAAAATAAAATAAAACGATGCCTTAAGAGACATGATGTGACATTAGGAAGTAAACATGATTGTACACTTAAGTACAAGCATTAAATGACATGGTGGCTTGAAGTGAAAGGGAGAGAGGCTATGGTGGTGTTGATATGATGGGAGAAGGAGGACATGGTGATGTGGCATTCAAGGAGTGGAGGATAAGGGACGAGGGGTAGTTTAATAAATTTACATGTTCATTTCATATAAAACTAATTTTCCTAAATTATTTCCATTATTCTCATTCTCATCTTTATTTTCCAAAGCCTCCTAAAGCTTTTAAACAATTTCCATGGCTTCATAAACCTTTTCAAATTTATAAAAATCCTATCTTTCTACTTTGAATCCCTTGCAAAACTTGTTTAAACACTTCTACATTCACTAATTCGTTTCCTCTTCCAAAACCAAGCACTCATCCACCTTAAACCATTATTGCCAAGCCATATATATCCTATGGCCGAACTAATTTAGCTAGTTAAAGACCTAAAAGACTTCATTTTTACAAGATTATACAAAGATTTAGGTCGCGCTCAAAGTCTAGTAAGAGTTGGCCTAAAGTTAAAGCTTCGTTGAGTAAACTTCTTACTTTTGGTGGAAATATTAAGCCTTTATTATGTTTCCTATTTGGTTGTAGAATATATTGTTTGGATGGTTGAATTATCATATGGTTTGGATGTACATATGTTGCTAGTTTATGGTTTAGCGTAGATTTGTGAATCGAATGTTAAAGTGATGTTTTGGTTATAAAGTTGCGATCTTTGTCTTGTGATTGGAAGTGACATGGAAAGTTAGTAAACAAAGTCAGTAAATGGAAAAGTTAGCGAGCAAAGTTAGTAAATGAAAATGTTAGTGAGCAAGGTTAGCATTTGAAAGGTGTTTGTGCTCGACATAGCGATCCTTTGAGTTTTTAAATTTCATTGCTTACTTTGTTTTAAATAAAAAGTTTTCTAAAGTTTCTAACATTTTGTTTTGCTTCCAAAAGCTTTATACTAAGTTCATAAAGTAAGTTAAAGTTAAAAAGTAAGTATTTTAAAGGATTATTTGAGAAGTTAATCAAATTTGGAAGTTATGGTATCCATAGCGATAGTCTTTATGGATGGAGTTCGATAAAAAGTCAGATTTTTGAAAAGTAAAGTTTTTATATTTATAGTGTATAACATCCCCCGAATTGGAGGCCCAAAACTAACGGCTACAGATGCTGCAGTCATCCATAGTTATTAATCATTGGCGACCAAATATGGCGACATTAGATACATTGATACACAGAAACATAAGAATATGGAAAAAATTTAAAGAGCAAACAAATTCGATATTCCATTTCAAAATATTCCAAATTGATTACATAATCCCAGATCGCAGATCACGTTCAGATAACATATAATTATTACAAAATACGCCAAGTGCGACATAAGAAGATGCCTCCTTGGTTGATCAGAGTATATAGATAGGCAAGAAGACAAATCTGCCTTTACAAACAAAACACACAGCGGAAATAAAAGAACTCTAATAACAAGATTGCCTTCTGCACGTCCTCGGAAGCTTTATTCATCTAAAAGAACACATGGAAACCCTAACTCTCAACCTGCTCAAAATAAATTGAGTAAACGAAAGTTTAAGGGGAAAACAAAAACTTCGGGTCAGACATAAAGCCTGGTATGAATAATAATTTACCATCTCAAACCATTTAGATATTTAGTGATATCACGTCTCTTAGCGGAACGGATTTTCCCCTCACAAGTATCCTAAAACGTTTACAAAACCATCTACTGTGCTCCTGCATCCACAATGGTTAAAACATAGTATTTCAAAACATTATGATGATATGCAAAACAAGTCAATCAATTCTGGATTACCCATCCCCATTCAGTTTGACTATCTGTCTCAATTATAGTTTCTAGGATTACTATTAGCCTGTTAAATGTTTATGGACTATCTGTCCAATATAATAGTTTTCATGAGGTCACTAAGAACCTATTGGTAACTCCAATATCTTATCTCTTATCATAGTTTACATGGGATAACTAGGAACATATTGACTAACTGTCAATATCTTAATCCGGATATAGTTTTCATAGGCTAACTACAAACCTACTGGCCCCTGCCAGTATCAAATCATAGTTTTCATGGAATGACTATGAACCTATTGGCCCCTGCCAATATTATTAATTATATACAGTTTTCATGGGCTTACTGTAAACCTATTGACCCCTGCCAATATACTTAGTTTTAAGGTTTTAACATTCCTTAATTTATGTTCACTGCTGGGTCAACCTATCTGGTTATTCTGCCCTTCCCCAACATACATTTATGGGTTAATAACAATGGGAATAATATTTCCAAAATCTTTATTTATGCCCCGGTATTTCCTTTTAAAATGAGAATGGGTTATTTGTTTTGAAACTTTAAAACATCACTTTTGAAACCACTGGATGAGTTCCTTCGAAAGCATAGAAAACCACTTTTCAAAACTCAAATATATACCTTTCGAAACCAATGATACCTTTTGATGGTATTAAGAAAACATTCTTAAAAACATAGCTTCGAAATAAATAAAGTACCCTTTCAAAAGCACTCTTTAAAACATTCTTTGGGACAAATTGATTATATACGAAAGTATCTCTTTCGAAACCAACTATAAATTGTTTTAGGGAAAAGTTGATGTTGTCGGAACCATCTAGTCGAAAGCAACAACCTTTTAAATTAAAATATTGAAGGATAGTGTCGGAAACCCCTTTCGACGCCATTGCCTTCAAAACCCTTAACCCCTTTCGAAAGTGTTTAGGAAGTGGCTTAACTTTGATTAAAACAGGGATAACCTTTCGACAGCATAGATGGCTTCAATCCAGTCGAAAGGTAAATAAGAGGCTTGGTCTCAACTTGCTCAAAACTAATCCTTTCGGAAGCTCCTATTTAAGGAAAAAGTTTCCATTCGAAAGCTATTTATAAAGTCCATTGCAAAAGCATGGCTTTCAACTATGTTGAAAGCTTAAAGTAAAACAAGGCAAGAATTTACCTTTAGAAAACAAACTAAGGTTTCAACTCTATAGGGTATCGACTCAGTCGAAAACCCTTCAAAAACTAGGCAGGCGCTTAACTTTTTAAAAGTGAATCTTGGTTTCGACCCTGATGAAAGCATAGCTTTCGACACCCTACCTTCTGCTACTTACCAATTCACTTTGTACCAATTCTATTGATACCATGTGCCTTGGTTCCGACTATGTGGGTTTCGACAGAGATGGTTTCGACTAAGATTACGCGGAGGTAAAGGAGTCGAAAGGTGCCTTCGAAATAGACGGAACCACCATTTTCTGAAACGCTGATTTATAGCTAAACATGGCAATTGATTTATAACTGACCTGCCAGTTGTAACTCCTTGATTGACTACTTTAAAACTTTTCAAATACTTTATAATTAAAAACCACAACATTAATTAGATCTAAATCAAAGCAATATAATGTTAAAACCTTTCATATGACAAAACCAATATTTGCAGAAAAGTCCCTCTTTTAAAATAATTTACTGTCCTTAATAAATCATCTGGGAAAAATCCCCAAAAATCATTGAAAATCTCTTTCATCATATAATTCAACATATCAAAATTTTGGATCCAATTTCTTCCTGAAATAGTCGAACTAAATTTTAAACCCAATTATATCATATTTTCCTTTAGAAATTCATTATAAATTTTCTGTAGCTCGAAAAATTCTGAAAATCAAAACCCATCTCCAAAATTATGTATTATTTGTCTATAAAAAATTCATGGCATTCGAAAATCATAAACCCTCGGTTTTCCCTTAAAACCGAGCAAATCCACATGTATATGAATTAAAATAATTCGATCATAACATAATTCAAGCATATCATCATCCATATCATTATAAAAACGAATTTAAACATAAATCCAAAACCACATAATTATAGAATAAATTAGAGATGGTATAAAAATATTATTCACCTTGGATTTTGATAAGGAATTTGAGATTTGTTTTTGCTTAATCCCCCATAGCTTTGATCCTTAGTTTAAGATTGTAATCTCCCTCTTTTCCTTCTTGTTAACGGCTGGCTCTTAGGGTTTTTGCATTTTTTTTATTTGAGAAAAATGAACGTGAATGAACAATAGTGAGAAATGTATAGCCGTGTAAAATAAAGAGGCTATTTTACTAATATGCCCATATGTGAACTAATTATCCTTTAAACCAATTAAAGCCCATTTATTTAATTATTAAGCACAGCCCTTTACATATTTTATTCAAATCTCAATCCCCTTATCATCATTATTCTATTTAATTTATCTAATTAAATTTCCTTGAATAATATTATCAAAATTAGGGATGTTACAAGCTCCTCATCCTTGAATAATATTATCAAATTTACATGTTCATTTCATATAAAACTAATTTTCCTAAATTATTTCCATTTTTCTCATTCTCATCTTTATTTTCCAAAGCCTCCTAAAGCTTTTAAACAATTTCCATGGCTTCATAAACCTTTTCAAAATTATAAAAATCCTATCTTTCTACTTTGAATCCCTTGCAAAACTTGTTTAAACACTTCTACATTCACTAATTTGTTTCCTCTTCCAAAACCAAGCACTCATCCACCTTAAACCATTATTGCCAAGCCATATATATCCTATGGCCGAACTAATTTAGCTAGTTAAAGACCTAAAAGACTTCATTTTTACAAGATTATACAAAGATTTAGGTCATGCTCAAAGTCTAGTAAGAGTTGGCCTAAAGTTAAAGCTTCGTTGAGTAAACTTCTTACTTTTGGTGGAAATATTAAGCCTTTATTATGTTTCCTATTTGGTTGTAGAATATATTGTTTGGATGGTTGAATTATCATATGGTTTGGATGTACATATGTTGTTAGTTTATGGTTTAGCGTAGATTTGTGAATCGAATGTTAAAGTGATGTTTTGGTTATAAAGTTGCGATCTTAGTCTTGTGATTGGAAGTGACATGGAAAGTTAGTAAACAAAGTCAGTAAATGGAAAAGTTAGCGAGCAAAGTTAGTAAATGAAAATGTTAGTGAGCAAGGTTAGCATTTGAAAGGTGTTTGTGCTCGACATAGCGATCCTTTGAGTTTTTAAATTTCATTGCTTACTTTGTTTTAAATAAAAAGTTTTCTAAAGTTTCTAACATTTTGTTTTGCTTCCAAAAGCTTTATACTAAGTTCATAAAGTAAGTTAAAGTTAAAAAGTAAGTATTTTAAAGGATTATTTGAGAAGTTAATCAAATTTGGAAGTTATGGTATCCATAGCGATAGTCTTTATGGATGGAGTTCGATAAAAAGTCAGATTTTTGAAAAGTAAAGTTTTTATATTTATAGTGTATAACATCCCCCGAATTGGAGGCCCAAAACTAACGGCTACAGATGCTGCAGTCATCCATAGTTATTAATCATCGGCGACCAAAAATGGCGACATTAGATACATTGATACACAGAAACATAAGAATATGGAAAAAATTTAAAGAGCAAACAAATTCGATATTCCATTTCAAAATATTCCAAATTGATTACATAATCCCAGATCGCAGATCATGTTCAGATAACATATAATTATTACAAAATACGCCAAGTGCGACATAAGAAGATGCCTCCTTGGTTGATCAGAGTATATAGATAGGCAAGAAGACAAATCTGCCTTTACAAACAAAACACACAGCGGAAATAAAAGAACTCTAATAACAAGATTGCCTTCTGCACGTCCTCGGAAGCTTTATTCATCTAAAAGAACACATGGAAACCCTAACTCTCAACCTGCTCAAAATAAATTGAGTACACGAAAGTTTAAGGGGAAAACAAAAACTTCGGGTCAGACATAAAGCCTGGTATGAATAATAATTTACCATCTCAAACCATTTAGATATTTAGTGATATCACGTCTCTTAGCGGAACGGATTTTCCCCTCACAAGTATCCTAAAACGTTTACAAAACCATCTACTGTGCTCCTGCATCCACAATGGTTAAAACATAGTATTTCAAAACATTATGATGATATGCCAAACAAGTAAATCAATTCTGGATTACCCATCCTCATTCAGTTTGACTATCTGTCTCAATTATAGTTTCTAGGATTACTATTAGCTTGTTAATTGTTTATGGACTATCTGTCCAATATAATAGTTTTCATGGGGTCACTAAGAACCTATTGGTAACTCCAATATCTTATCTCTTATCATAGTTTTCATGGGATAACTAGGAACATATTGACTAACTGTCAATATCTTAATCCGGATATAGTTTTCATAGGCTAACTACAAACCTACTGGCCCCTGCCAGTATCAAATCATAGTTTTCATGGAATGACTATGAACCTATTGGCCCCTGCCAATATTATTAATTATATACAGTTTTCATGGGCTTACTGTAAACCTATTGACCCCTGCCAATATACTTAGTTTTAAGGTTTTAACATTCCTTAATTTATGTTCACTGCTGGGTCAACCTATCTGGTTATTCCGCCCTTCCCCAACATACATTTATGGGTTAATAACAACGGGAATAATATTTCCAAAATCTTTATTTATGCCCTGGTATTTCCTTTTAAAATGAGAATGGGTTATTTGTTTTGAAACTTTAAAACATCACTTTTGAAACCACTGGATGAGTTCCTTCGAAAGCATAGAAAACCACTTTTCAAAACTCAAATATATACCTTTCGAAACCAATGATACCTTTTGATGGTATTAAGAAAACATTCTTAAAAACATAGCTTCGAAATAAATAAAGTACCCTTTCAAAAGCATTGGGTTTACTCTTTAAAACATTCTTTGGGACAAATTGATTATATACGAAAGTATCTCTTTCGAAACCAATTATAAATTGTTTTAGGGAAAAGTTGATGTTGTCGGAACCATCTAGTCGAAAGCAACAACCTTTTAAATTAAAATATTGAAGGATAGTGTCGGAAACCGCTTTCGACACCATTGCCTTCGAAACCCTTAACCCCTTTCGAAAGCGTTTAGGAAGTGGCTTAACTTTGATTAAAACAGGGATAACCTTTCGACAGCATAGATGGCTTCAATCCAGTCGAAAGGTAAATAAGAGGCTTGGTCTCAACTTGGTCAAAACCAATCCTTTCGGAAGCTCCTATTTAAGGAAAAAGTTCCCATTCGAAAGCTATTTATAAAGTCCATTGCAAAAGTATGGCTTTCAACTATGTTGAAAGCTTAAAGTAAAACAAGGCAAGAATTTAACTTTAGAAAACAAACTAAGGTTTCAACTCTATAGGGTATCGACTCAGTCGAAAACCCTTCAAAAACTAGGTAGGTGCTTATCTTTTTAAAAGTGAATCTTGGTTTCGACCCTGATGAAAGCATAGCTTTCGACACCCTACCTTCTGCTACTTCCAATTCACTTTGTACCAATTCTATTGATACCATGTGCCTTGGTTCCGACTATGTGGGTTTCGACAGAGATGGTTTCGACTAAGATTACACGGAGGTAAAGGAGTCGAAAGGTGCCTTCGAAATAGACGGAACCACCATTTTCTGAAACGCTGATTTATAGCTAAACATGGCAATTGATTTATAACTGACCTGCCAGTTGTAACTCCTTAATTGACTACTTTAAAACTTTTCAAATACTTTATAATTAAAAACCGCAACATTAATTAGATCTAAATCAAAGCAATATAATGTTAAAACCTTTCATATGACAAAACCAATATTTGCAGAAAAGTCCCTCTTTTAAAATAATTTACTTTCCTTAATAAATCATCTGGGAAAAATACCCAAAAATCATTGAAAATCTCTTTCATCATATAATTCAACATATCAAAATTTTGGATCCAATTTCTTCCTGAAATAGTCGAACTAAATTTTAAACCCAATTATATCATATTTTCCTTTAGAAATTCATAATAAATTTTCTGTAGCTCGAAAAATTCTGAAAATCAAAACCCATCTCCAAAATCATGTATTATTTGTCTATAAAAAATTTCATGGCATTCGAAAATCATAAACCCTCGGTTTTTCCTTAAAACTGAGCAAATCCACATGTATATGAATTAAAATAATTCGATCATAACATAATTCAAGCATATCATCATCCATATCATTATAAAAACAAATTTAAACATAAATCCAAAACCACATAATTATAGAATAAAATAGAGATGGTATAAAAATATTATTCACCTTGGATTTTGATAAGGAATTTGAGATTTGTTTTTGCTTAATCCCCCCATAGCTTTGATCCTTAGTTTAAGATTGTAATCTCCCTCTTTTCCTTCTTGTTAACGGCCAGCTCTTAGGGTTTTTGCATTTTTTTTTATTTGAGAAAAATGAAGGTGAATGAACAATAGTGAGAAATGTATAGCCGTGTAAAATAAAGAGGCTATTTTACTAATATGCCCATATGTGAACTAATTATCCTTTAAACCAATTAAAGCCCATTTATTTAATTATTAAGCATGGCCCTTTACATATTTTATTCAAATCTCAATCCCCTTATCATCATTATTAATTCTATTTCATCATCGAAATTCAAGGAACTTTAATTAGATAAATTAAATAGAGATACTTATTCTATCAATATTTAATAATATTATCAAAATTACATGTTTAGAGATACTTATCTCTGTCGCTGACTATACTACTAGGAACTCCATGCAGTTTAACTATGTTTTTCATGAACAACTTAGCTAAAATAGGTGTCGTTCTGGTTGAGTTAACTGGAATGAAATGGGCACTCTTGGTCAATCTATCCTCTATAACCCATATACTTTCATTACCTATATTTGACCTTGGCAATCCGTCTACAAAATCCATGGATATCGAATCTCATTTCAAAACTGGAATCTCTAAAGGCTGAAGCAACCCACTTGGTTTCTGATGTTTAGCTTTTACTTGTTGACAGTTTGCACACTGCTTAACCCACAAGCTAACATCTCTCTTCATGCGTTTCTAATAGAAGCTCCTCTTCGTATCATGATACATCTTGGTCCCTTCAGGTTGAATCGTAAACTTGGACCGATGACATTCTTCAAGAACTTCTTTCCTCAAGTTCTCCACTTTCGAAACACACAACCGTACCTTCTTTCTCAACCATCCTCTCTGGTCAAGGTTAAAATCCTTTAGATCATTGATCTCAGCTCCAACCTCAAGCCATCTGATCCTCTCAGCCAACACTGGATCCTCCTTCTGCTTAGAAGCAATTTTCTCAATCAATATTGGCCGAACTTCTAAATAAGACAACCTAGCGGAACTCTGACTAGACCCAACATTCGATCTTAACTGCACATCACAGCTGACTAAAGCATCTAAATCCTTCCACTCTGCCAACATAGCTAACACCACATTCTGATGTTTTCTGCTAAGAGCATCTGCCACCTTATTACCTTTTCCTGGTGTATACTCTATACCAAAATCATACGTAGCCAAAAACACCAGCCACCTCTGCTGCCTCTTATTCAACTCCTTCTGGGAGAATAAATACCGTAAAGATTTATGGTCGGTATATAACTCAAATCTCTCCCCTAAGAGATAATATCTCCAAATCTTCAATGCAAAGATCATAGCAGCGAACTCCAAATCATGAGTAGGATATCTAACTTCATGCGGTCTAAGCTGCGTAGATGCGTAGGCGATGACTTTACCATTCTGCATTAATACTGCTCCTAATCCAGTTCCACATGCATCAGTATACACCACCAATCCTTGGTTTTCGTCTGGAACTACTAATACGGGTGCATTGGTTAACAAAAGCTTTAACTTAAGGAATGCTTCCTCACATTTGTTGGAACAAACAAATTTCACCTCCTTCCTGGTTAGCTTAATTAAGGGTGCTGCTATCCGCGAGAAATCCTTAATGAATCTCTGTAGTAGCCAGCAAGTCCAAGAAAACTCCCGATCTCTATCACGGTCTCTGGTCTCTTCCAATTATTCACGGCTTCGATCTTATCTGGATCGACTGACATTCCTTTCTCTGAAACCATGTGACCAAGAAATTTTACCTCTTTCTTCCAGAAATGACACATGGTAAACTTCGCCTTTAGCTGATTCTGCCTCAGCGTCTGAAATACCACTCTAAGATGAACTTCTTGCTCTCTCTCTCATCCATAGAGTAGACAAGAATGTCATCTATAAACACCAACACAAACCTATCCAAATACTCTCGGAAAACTTGGTTCATCAAATCCACATAGAAAGCAGGTGCATTTGTTAATCCAAATGGCATCACCAACCACTCATACGAACCATACCTAGTTTGAAATGCTGTCAAAGGAATACTGTCTTCCGCCACTCTTAACCGATGGAAACCTATCGTCAAGTCCAACTGGGAAAACACTCTGGCTCTGCTCAACTGTTCAAACAGATCATCTATTCTTGGTAAAGGATACTTATTCTTAATTGTCCTTTCGTTTAACTTGCGATAGTCAACGCACATCCTTAACGACCCATCTGGTTTCTTTACAAACACCGCGGCCGCTTCCCAAGACGAACTGCTTGGTCTAATAAAACTCCTTACTTCTAGATCCACTAGCTGCACCATAGTTTCCTTCATCTCAGTTGGTGTCATCCTGCTAGGTGGTCTACTTACAGGTTCAGCTCCTGGCACAAGATCTATTTTGAACTCAACAGCTCTTTCCGAGGGTAGTCCAGTGACTGGCTCAAAGGCATCTGCAAACTGTCTTGCTACCCGAACCTGACTTAACTCATTTCCTACCTTCATTGCATTAAGCATAGCACTAACACTCCGGTCAGTATTCTCTACTGAGAATATCACTCGGTTATGACTAATAGGGTGTCTCAGTGATATTTTCCTATCCTGGCAAAATATTCTAGCTTCATACCTACCTAACCAATCCATACCCAAAATGATCCCGAATTCTACGAAATCAATAATATCCAAACTGCATGCAAACTTATGATCTAATAAGTCAAGCTCTAACCGGTCACTTCTCAATCCTAGAGTTGCATACCCTCCTATTGGATTCACAAACCTTAAGGAAGTAACAAGGTAAGTGGGTTCTAAACATAATCTATCAACCAAACACTGAGATATAAATAAATGGTATGCATCGGTATCAAAAAGTCCTCTAACTGGAATACTCTGAATCAAAAGCGTACCTTCCATCACTGTCTTTTCTTTATCAGCCGTAGTAGGCCTAGCTGGTCCTATAGTAAAAACCTTTCCTTTTCCCTTCCCAACTAGATCTGGACACTGATTCTTGTAATGCCCAACTTGATCACAGTTGAATCATTTCACATTCTTCTTACTTGCAGCTTTCTTCCCATTTCTTGACCAGCATTCATTAGCAAAGGGACCCTTCTTGTCACACTTATAGCAAACTACCTCAGCCTTTGACTTCTAAACAGTGTCTCCCTTCTGGGCTCCCTTCTTGTTAAAGAACTTCCTCTTCTTCCCCTGAGAACCCTGAGTTTCCACGGACTTCTCTTTAGCTAAATCAACGAGTAACTCCTCATGGCGAATGGCCATCTCCACCACTATATTACAAGGATCACGGACATGTGCCTTGGTCATTCTAGCAATCTCAAGCCTTAATCCCCAAATGAACCTTTCATTCCTTTTGATGTCAGTATCTATAATAGCATATCCATATCGAGACAGCTCTTCAAACTTAGTAGCATACTCGACTACTGACATCTTTCCTTGTACTAAATCCATAAACTTCCTCATCAGCTCAGACTTAGAAAACTCAGATACAAACTTCTGCTCAAATTTCATTTTAAAATCAGCCCAGGTTAACTGCTCATCCGGAACTCCAGTAGTGACATTATTTCACTAATGTAATGCTAACCCCTATAACTGCCTAGAGACCAACCTCCTCTTTTGTCCATCATTCATGCCCAAATCGATAAATATACGCTCACAATGAAACAACCAATTTTGAACCTCTATGGCACTCTCTGTTCCCAAGAATGGCTTTCCATCCAAATTGGTGTAATCTCTACTCAGAAAATCATAATTATTCCCAATTGGAGCCACATGATTAGTTCCTCCTACATTTCCAGCAATACCAGCAGCAGCTCCAACTTGCATCAAACCAACAAAGAACTGATACATCACCCCCATATCTACTAGTGGATTTCCAGCACTCACATTGGCATTTGCATTTTGATTACTAGCATTAGCTTGTCGACCCGGGTTTCTCCTGGTAGTGGGTCGAGCATTTCCATTTGTTGTGGTGCTTACTCCATCGAGATTTCCTCTTCTGTTTCCTGCTTCTATATCTCCCTTCTCCTAAATTTGCATACGAGCCTTATTAAGATACAGAAGAACGGTCTAAGAGAGCGGGGAATACATACTTATATATATAACTATATATATAGAAATTACAAGTATGTTACTATAACTTGACCCAAACCCCAATCTCATTATCTGATTCATTGGATTATGTTTGGAAAATCTTTTAGGTTTAAGTTTCATAAACCTATGCTTTGATACCAACTTATAACATCCTCCTACTTGGAGGCCCAAAACTAATGGCTATGATTGCTGCAGTCATCGATGGTTATTAATCCTCGGCGACCAAATACGGCGACATTAGATACATTGATACATAGAAACACAAGAATATGGAAAAAAAAATTAAACAACAAACAAATTCCACATTCCATTTCAAAATATTCCAAATTGATTACATAATCCAGTTCGCAGATCACGTTCAGATAACATATAATTAATACCAAATACACCAAGAGCGACATATGAAGATGCCCCTTTAGTTGATCAGATTACATAGACAGGCAAGAAAACAAATTTTCTTTTACAAACAAAACACACAGCGGAAATAAAAGGGCTCTAAAAAGAAGCTTGCCTCTTGCACGTCTTTGGAAGCTTTATTCGTCTAAAAGAACACCTAGAAACCTTAACTCTCAACCTACTCAAAATCAATTGAGTACCCGAGATTTAAGGGGAAAACAAAAACTTCGAGTCAGACATAAATCCTGGTATGAATAATAATTTACCATTTCAAACCGATTAGATATCTAGTGAGACCACACCGCTTAGTGGAATGGATTTTCCCCTCACTAGTATCCGAAAACATTTACTAAACCATATACCGTGCTTCTGCATCCACAAAGGTTAAAACATAGTATTTCACAACATTATGATGATATGCAAAACAAGTAAATCAATTCTAGATTACCCATCCCAATCCAATTTGACTTTCTATCTCACTTATAGTTTCTAGAATTACTATTAACCTGTTAAATGTTTATGGACTATCTGTCCAATATCATAGTTTTCATGGGATCACTAAGTACCTATTGGTAACTCTAATATCTTATCTCTTGTCCTAGTTTTCATGGGCTAACTAGGAACCTATTCACTGACTGTCAATATCTTAATTCAGATATAGTTTTCATGGGCTAACTACAAACCACTGGCCCCTGCCAGTATTAAATCATAGTTTTCATAGGATGACTATGAACCTATTGGCCCCTGCCAATATCATTAATTATATATAGTTTTCATGGACTTACTGTAAACCTATTGGCCCCTACCAGTATATTTATTTTAAGGTTTTAACATTCTTTAATTTATGTTCACTACCGGGTAAACCTATCTAGTTATTCTGCCCTTCCCCAACATACATTTATGGGTTAATAACAATTGAATAATATTTCTAAAATCTTTATTTATGCCATGGTATTTCCTTTTAAAATGAGAATGGTTATTTGTTTTGAAACTTTAAAACTTCACTTTTGAAACCACTGGATGACCTCCTTCGAAAGCATAGAAAACCTCTTTTCAAAACTCTAAGTATATACCTTTTAAAACATTTGATACCTTTCATGGTATCAAGAAAACAATCTTTAAAACATAGCTTTAAAACAAATAAAGTACCCTTTCAAAAGCATTGGGTTTACTCTTTGAAACATTCTTTGGGTCAAATTGATTATATACGAAAGTATCTCTTTTGAAACCAATTATAAAATTGTTTTGGGGACAAGTTGACGGTGGCAGAACCATCTAGCCGAAAGCAACAACCTTTTAAATTTAAATATTGAAGAATAGTGTCGAAATCCCCTTTCGACGACATTGCCTTCGAAACCCTTAACCCCTTTCGAAAGCGTTTAGGAAGGGGCTTAACTTTGGTTAAAACAGGGATAACCTTTCGACAGCATAGATGGCTTCAATGCAGTCGAAAGCTAAATAAGCGGCTTGGTCTTGACTTGGTCGAAACTAATCCTTTCGGAAGATCCTACGTAAGGAAAAAGTTCTCGTTCGAAAGCTATTTATAAAGTCCCTTTCAAAAGCATGGCTTTCGACTATGTTGAAATTTTAAAGTAAAACAAGGCAGGAATTTAACTTCAGAAAACAAACTAAGGTTTCGACTCTATAGGGTATCGACTCAGTCGAAAGCTTTTCAAAAACTACGCAGGCGCTTATCTTTTTAAAAGTGAACCTTGGTTTTGACCCTGACGAAAGCATAACTTTAAATACCCTACCTTTTGCTATGTACCAATTCACTTCGTACCAATTCTATGGATACCATGTGCCTTGGTTCCGACTATGTGGGTTTCAACAGAGATGGTTTCGACTAAGATGGCGCGAAGGCAAAGGGGTCGAAAGGTGCTTTCGAAATAGCGGAACCACCTTTTTCTGAAACGTTGATTTATTGTAACGACCCGCTATTTTGGATCATTCAAATCAACAATAAATCCACACATGTCAGACTTGAATAATTCAAAACAATAGATTGTTAATTTAAATTTGGCAAAACTCAGCATATACAGTAAATAAATCAATCACAGAATCACAGACACAGAGTAATACAATAATACGCAGCGGAATAGATAAAATAGTAGTTCATGAAGCTACTATATAAACATCAGAGTTAGAAATAAAATACAACAAAATATCTCAAATGTAGTGAAGTCTCCAGTACAACAGATGACTTCTCTGGTTAACTCAACTAGAAGAGATGAAAGCTGAGGCGATAGTTGGATCTCCAAAGGAAGCTCCAACTCCAAGGGTGAGTCTCAAATGCTGTATCACTCGGTCTGACCCGAGCGTAAAGCAAAACACAAAACACTCGAGTCAGGATTAACATTCTTATATCAATAAATCCAACTCAAGTGAAATATCAACTGAAATACAAATAACTTAAAGGATGTTTGGGATAACCATCCTCTAAGGATCTGCGGAACTATCTACAAGGTGGAAATATACATTATAACACCGTGGTCGTTCTAAATTAATTTATACTTCAAAACCAAAATATCATTTCATTTCAAATATATCTATTTTCCAAAATAGTATAGATAGGTTGAATAATTTATAAAATAAAGTACTTATAATTTCCTCAAGTCTCACAATCGATTCAAATCAACTCAAATTCTAAATTTCAATTTAATTCAATCTAAATTTTTTCCATTTTAATTCAATTCAGTTCTAAATATACCATTTAAATTTTCAATATATTTCAAGGCTTTAATATTCAACATTTTCAAAGTTAAATTTAACAGTTTCATATAGCTTTTGATTTAACTTCATTATTATTTAATCAGGGAATATTCACTTAATAGATTTAATATCATTTAACTAGCCCTAAATTTCAATTTTACTAAATACTTCCTTAAATTTATTTAAACAAGAATTATTCATCAAAATATTTAAATCAAACCCAAGTTATAAATCATATCATAATTCTCAATTTCAATAAATTTCAAATCGGTCTAATTAAATAAAATTCATTATTGAATATAATTTCAACTAAATTCAAATTATCTTTCCAACCTTAACGTATTCAAATTATTACCAAAATCTATTTTGAAATATATTTTTAAATACTCAACCATATTATATGTATTTAATCAATCATTCCCATGTATATATAATAATTTAAGGCTCAACATTTATTAAAACCATATATTTCTTTCCAAAACCATAGAATTCATTTTCAAAATATTTATATATATGGACCAACGGTGTCTGTATATATGTTTATCATATGGTTAAGTGATACGGATATTTATCATTTCAATCTGAAATTTAAATATATACGGGTAGATATCATTTCGACCCGTAATCCCAATTTCAATACAAATGAAAATCGCTTGGGTCTATCATTTCAACCCATAATGATTTTCTCCTATTCTAAAGTCCGTTCGGGTATGTATCATTTCAACCCATAGTGAATTCTATACTAACAGGGAACTTGCAGAGTGATAACATAAAATATAAAATATAACAACAGGCATATGTCATCAGTAACAATATAACATAAACAATAGGATATGGTGTCATATCCCACAGGTGAATAGTTACAGATAATAACATAAATAGCAATTTAAATAACTACAGCAGCATATTTCAATTTGTCGTTTCAATTGAAATTAAATTTAATCAATATAAGAACGTTAATCGTGAGTGATTGCTCACCTTTCGAGGTTAGAGATGAATGAGACTGAGATGAGTTACGACTCCAACACGGATTCCAAATCAAAGCTAGATGGATATGGATTCGACGGATAAGCTGATAGATAAGGAATTGACAAAAATCAAATCAGAACTGGATCGATGATGATCAATAGTAGAAGTGGGTTTATATATATAAACTATATATATAACTATGTATATACCAAATCATATTCTAAATACAAACACATTTTTAAATTATATATATATTTCAAAATCATTGGTTATATTAAAACACAAATATCAAAATCTAACATACATACATAATATAATTTGAAATAAATACTTATATAGATACACGAACATATCACTTTGTACCTATACAACCGAAAACAACAATCTATGTAACCCTTATATAAACAATCTTATTTTTCTATAATATATACATGCAACATAGTATAATTTCAAACCTAACTGTAAATTATACCTATAAGTTCAAACAATTATATATATCATCGGTTATACACTTATGCAAGAAATCAATATTATAACTTATACCGTAAAACACAAATAAAACTTATATAATATAACATTTAAACGTGTTACATAAATTGAATACAGGCTACAATCTTAACTATATACTTATGTATAAACTATAAATATATAGACTGCAGACCACAATGTATACAAAACACATCAAACGGCAAATGACATATCATATACGACACACATATCCTATCTTTCATTTCTTTAATTTTTTTTTCCAAATATATACCCCTACATAACCTATATGCGAATATACATAACAAATGCTATATAACTATATAACCTTGTATACATACACCAGATTATCAATATATAAACCTATATAACTTAACTTTGTTCAATTACATAAACTGGCATATTTGAATAAAACTATTTAAACAGCATATACAGGTTATATACATACTTACACTAAAACTAAAATATATCTATATATCATACTTATACATATACGTATTTATTCATACGTTATATAAAATCAAACATAAACACATGCTGACCATTTATATGCAACAAATTTACTTTACATTATATACCTTAGGATTATATGTTATCAAAATATGTATGGTTAACATATTATGTATAAAACAAACAGCACTGATACCTTATAACACCATATACAACCATATGCGCTAATCTATACCAATGTTTATATGTATAAAAAGATGAGTCAGCAAGCTTATACGTACATTAAACATAACAATAGAGCTCCTCTATTCAACAAACAGGCCGGGTTTTGTATAATACTCATATAGATGCATATGTGAACAAAATTTTATATTATATAAATATACATATATATATAAAGTTATAAAGCTTTAATAGATAATATACAGACAAAATATCAATTACTTACACAAAAAGTTCACGCGGTTACAAAGTGATGGAGGCTGGCCACTGCGAGAGGGCGGGAGGAGAAATGCGTGGGAAGCTCGGAAAGAGGCGGAGCTCGACTGGCCAAGGTGGCTTCAGCCTGTTGATGGAGGGTTGGCATCGGGTTAGGTGACGGAGAGTGAGGGTGCAGAGGAAATGCGACTCGGGGCGTGGGTGGTTGGCTGTGGCCATGGGCGGAGCATATGGTCACGAGGGAGGAGGTCAGATGATGGGTTTGGAGAAGATGGCCACGCTGCCTGCTTGGGGTTGAACGCTGCTATGGAGGAGGGGATGGCGTGGTTCGGCTGGATGAGGAGCACGAGGATGAGCGGCTTCCAAGGCGAGTTTACTCATATATATAGAAGAGGTGAATCGGCCATGGCCGAGAGGAATTGGAAGAAAGGCACCATTTTGAAGTGGAGGCTTCAGGAAATAAAGAAAGTTTTATTTCATAATAAAGTATTCCTTTGAAAAGGAGATCTAAGATTTAACAGAGAAAAAAGTGAACCGGCTACAGCTGTTATGCCAATATGTATATAATAAAAAGGAATAAATGCAATATCAACGTTAGCTTTGATTTAGTAGAAAAGTTATAGCAAATTATTAAGGTTTGGGCTGCCATTTCAAATTTGAAACCGAAGGAAAATCAAAAGGTCACGATTTGGGGTACCGTTACAACGAACAGTCTATATCACTTCTGTCGCGCACCGGACCTCAAAATACAAAATAAATATACCGTTGAGATCAGCACGACGAGACGATCGAACCGGTACACAGATATCAGTGGTACGATAATCCGATCAAAAGTCGATAGTCGGTACCGGAAAATGCTACTATTTTGCCAGAATTAAGATAAACGGAGCAGTAGAAGTCCAAATTTGGAAAAACGAAAGATGACATCTTACTCAGAAGAGGGTTTAGAAATTTTCTATAGAAAAATATTTAGGTTCGGAAAATATTTTGTTACCCTCAATTTTTAACTGATTGAAATTGAAATAGAATTACACAATAAATTTTACTTTCATATTTTCTGATGAAAATTTACCATTTGCTATATTAAAATAAATGTATTCCAAATAATAAATTTTTAATTTCAAATTTTATTGTTTAAAATTTCACCAATTTCCAGTTAAATATACTTTTAAAACCATTGAATTTTGCGGGTCGTTACATTTATAGCTAAACGTGGCAATTGCTTTATAACTAACCTGCCAGTTGTAACTCCTTGATTGGCTACTTCAATACTTTTCAAATACCTTACAATTAAAAACAACAGCATTAATTAGATCTAAATCAAAGCATTATAACGTTAAACCCTTCCAGATGATAGAACCAATATTTGTAGAAACCTCTTTTAAAATTATTTATTTTCCTTAATAAATCGTCTGGGAAAATCCCCAAAAATCACAGAAAATCTCTTTCATCATATAATTCAACATATCAAAATTTTGGACCCAATTCCTTTATGAAATATCCAGACTAAATTTTAAACCCATCTCCAAAATCATGTCTTATTTATCATAAAAAAATTTCATGGCATTCGAAAATCATAAACCCCCTATTTTCCCTTAAAACCAAGTAAATCCACATGTATATGAATTGAAATAATTTGATCATAACATAATTCAAGCATATCATCATCCATATCATTATAAAAACGAATTTAAACATAAATCCAAAAACACATTATCATAGAATAAAATAGAGATGGTATAAAATTATTATTCACCTTAGATATTGATAAGGAATTTGAGATTTGTTGTTGCTTAATCCTCCCTAGCTTTGATCCTTAGTTTAAGATTGTAATCTCCCCTTCTTGTTAATGCCCGGCTCTTTGGTTTTTTGCATTTTGTTTTTTATTTGAGAAAAATGAACGTGAATGGACAATAGTGAGAATTGTATAGCCATGTAAAATAAAAAGGCTATTTTACTAATATGCCCATGTGTGAACTAATTATGCTTTAAACCAATTAAAGCCCATTTATTTAATTATTAAGTACGACCCTTTACATAATTTATTCAAATCTCAATCCCCTTATCGTCATTATTTTATTTAATTTATCTAATTAAATTTCCCTAAATAATGTTATCAAAAATTAGGGATGTTACAAAGTGTTTTGAAATGTTTTAAGAACTTAATAATAATGATTAAGGAAAGTCGATTGATAATTAATAATTAATTAAGTGTTAAGCAACGTTTATTAATTACAACTAAGTGAAGATTAATTATTATTTAATTATCTTTTAAAGGTAATTATCTTTCAAAGAAGGTTTTGAACATGAAAAAGGATTTAAGTGTCGATACCATTAAGTAGATAAACAACTGTGGATGAGTTATAATGTGATTATTTGTGTTTGTATGGACATCCATTAGTAGAATAAAACATCGTTCTGCTAAAATGTAAAGAATTTGATTGTGTGGACATGTGTTTAACAGAATAAATCCTTGTTCTGTCATAAATTGATTGAATTATTTGGACACCTATTTATCAGGAAAAATCACCATCCTGCTATTATGATATTAGACATGTATATGCTTAATCAGTTTATATTAACACCTATTAGAATATGATTGCTTCCGACTAAGTTGAAACCTTTTGCTGCCACCTTTTTACCTTTCGACCCAGATGGTTTCGAATGGGTACTTTGTTTTCTAAAATTTGGCCACTTCTCCAATGCTTTCGAAGGGATGGTATCGACACCATCACTTCTTTACTTAGGAAATGGTTTTGAAACAGATGCTTTCAACTTAAATGTTTTAAAGACCTTTTTCTATGACCGAAGTAAAACCCAAATTGTTTCGAAAGAGATAGTTTTAAATGGTTTCAAAACAGATGCTTTCAACTTTAATGGGTTTCTAATCCTTTTGCTTTACTTGAAGGCATAATTCAAAGGGTTTCAACTGAAACAGTTTTCAAAGGTTTCGAAAGGGTAAATTTTTTTAATGGTTTCAAAAGGTTTCCACATGTTTTAAATTGAACCCAAAGGCTTTCGAAAGGTTTAGTATTTTAATGCTTTCGAAAGGGTTTTAGTGAATGGTTTCGAAGGGGTGGTTCCGTAGGGTTTTGAAAGTGTTGAAAGGATTCAAAGTTTTCGAAAGGCAATATTTAAAGGTTTTAAAGAGAGGTGTCTAATATTTTGAAGATTTCGAAGGAAAGGCTTTCCATGGTTTCGAAAGGATCACTTTCAATGGTTTCGAAAGGGTTACCTTCAAGGGTTGTTTAAAGGTTTTAAACAAAGGTTTCGAATGAATTAAATAGGCAATATTGCCTAAGTATTTTCAAGTTAAAAAGGGTTTAAATTGTTTTGGAAAGATGGCTAATCCTCATTAAAATTCATCAATGTTATTTTGAGTAAAGTATATATAACATGGCAAAATAGCTTAGAGTAAAGCTAAGGATATATTTTCTTTGTATAAGTATGATTTAAAAGGTTAAATCATTTTGAAAAGGTTTTCAAGGAAAAAGATTAAGGGTAGTTAACCCTATGAAAATGAGTCGGACAGTTAGTCCAGTTTGCAGGTAGTCGGCCCAGTTTTCGGGTAGATAGTCCATTTACTACTTTTGGACAGATAGTCCATTAGTTACATGATTATAGCTTAACAGACTTAGCTATTATTATCATTATTACATCAGTTTGATTAACCAGTTTGGTTGCACGAAAGAATTTGCAAAATATATTTTTTAAAGAGGATTTTAGTGAGGGAAAACCCATTTCGCTAAGCGGCTTGGTCTCACTTAATATCAGTAAACTGAGATGTAATAGAATTATTCACACCAGGCTTTATGTCTGACTCGAAGTTTTTGTTTTCCCCTTAAACTCTCGGGTGCTCAAAATTGATTTGAGTAGGCTGAGGGTTAAGGTTTTTAGGTTTAGAAATTTAGGCTAATAAAGCTTCCAGAGACGAGCAGGTGGCTGACGAATAGCTAATTAGGAGTTACAAATTATTTTGTTTATTTTCGCTGTGTATTAAGTCTGATATGACTATTTTGCTTTGATCTACCAATGAGTCATCTTCATATGTCGCTCTTGGCGTATTTTTGTAACAATTATAATTAATCTTTACTTGGAAAATGATATGGGATTATGTAACTTGGATATGAATTTGTTTTGAAATGTAATAAGTAAAATATTGTTTTTGGAAATATGTGATTTTGTTCATATTCAAGTGCTTCTGATATTATGGATACCATTAGCATTATCGTATTTTGTCACCGGAAGTTAATACAATAGAGGACTGCAACATCTGTAGCGCTTAGCTTTTGGCCAATAAATATGGGATGTTACAACTTGGTATCAGAGCATAGGTTTATGAAAAACTCTAAATTAAAAATGGTTTTAAAACATAATCCTAAGGAATTATAGTAAGATTGGGGTATGGGATAACGCTATAGTAACATACTTGTATTTGCTATATATAAGTATACGCTTTATCTCTAGTCTTCTATCTTTGTTAGGTTATTTTTCTGTATCTCATGAGGTTTGAATACAAATATGGATGGTAGAAGAGAAAGAGTTAACATAGGAGGGGAAGTTACCGATGGGAATGCCAGACCTAGTACGAGGAGGACCCAAGGTCAGGCACAAGCAAAGAATGTGGTGCCGGAGTCCCGCAAGTGGACATGGGAGTTATGTATTAGTTTTTTGTGAATATGATGCATGCTGGAATCGCAGCTGGAGTGGTAGGAGGAGAGGCTGCATGAGCATTAGTTCCGGTAGTTAACCATTATGCTAAGCTGAGCGGAGAGTACGCTAAGCTTGGGTGGAAGCCATTTCCCGGAACAGAGGATGCTATACAGGTAGAAAATTGTTTGTTGCACTGTGAGAGAATCTTTGCACGTTTGGGGCTTAATGATGAGCAAAAAAGGAGGCTTGCTTCGAGACAGCTCCAGGGAGCAGCTTTGTTTTGGTGGAATAGTGTGACGGCTGGTGTGGATGAGGAAACCTTGACATGGGCAGATTTCAAGGGGAGATTCCAAGAGAGGTTCTTGTCTGTGGTGGAACAGTCAACTCTGATAAGGAAGTTTGCTTAGTTAGAGCAAGGAGAGATGTCTATTCTGGAGTATGCTAGGAGGTTTGAGGAGTTAGCCAAATATAGGTATGCTTCAGTGGATACAGTAATGAAGAGGAATGAGAAGTTCATCAGGGGGTTGAAGCCTGAGTTAGCAAGGGCTACATTACCTCGTATTAGAGATCCTTCTGATTTTGTAGTGGAGATGGCCTTAATGCTTGAGGATATTCTCGATTCTCTAGAGAAGAATAAGGCTAAGGAGGTCCAAGTTGAGCGGAATTGTAAGAGGAAGTTCTTTCCTAAGAAGGGTGCTCAGAAGGGTGGAGCAGCTAAGAAAGGGAAGTCTAAGATTGTTTGCTTCAAATGCAAAAAGAATGGGAATTTTGCTAATGAGTGCCGTGCTGGAAAGGCAAAGGAGGTGGCCGGGAAGAAGAATGTTAGGTGCTTCAACTGCGACCTGATTAGCCATTATAAGAACTAGTATAAGGAGCCCGCTAAGGATGGAAATGGCAAGGTGTATGCATTGGAGCCTACTGCTTCTAAGCCAACAGCCCAAGAAAAAGGAAAGGCAGTTTTGGGAGGTACGCTTCAGATTCATGGTATGTCTGTTAGCGTTCTATTTGATACAGGTGCATCGCATTCTTTAATATCTAGATGTTTAATAGGCAAGCTTAACCTATAACCCACATATTTAGTTACTTCCTTATGGGTTGCAAATCCAATATGAGGGTATACAACTCTAGGGTTGAGGTGTAACCATTTAGAGTTTGACTTGTTAAGTCATGCTTTTGTTTTCAGCTTGCATGTGTTTGATTTTGTGGTGTTCGGGATTATTCTTGGGATGGATTGGTTAAGTGAGTATGATGCTAGGATATTTTACCAAGATAGGAAAATATCACTTAGACACCCTGATTGTAGTGATCAGATAGTTTATATCATAGAAGGTTCTAACAGTGAGGTGAATGCTTTATTGGGTGTTATGGAATTGGAAGATAAGCTGAGTCGAGTTTTCGTGGTTAGAGAATTCGTGGATGTTTTTGAGTCTGTAGTTGGATTGCCATTGAAACGAGCTATTGAGTTTCGGATAGATTTGGTTCTGGGAGCAGAACCAGTGAGTAGGTCGCCGAGTAGGATGACCCCTACAGAGATGAGGGAGTTAAAGGTGTAATTGGTGGATTTAGAAGGCAAGAGTTTTATTGGGTTGAGTAGTTCGCCATGGGGAGCAGCCATAGTGTTTGCTAAGAAGCCAGATGGATCGTTGAGGCTATGTATTGATTACTGTAAGTTGAATGAGAGGACGATAAAGAATCGATATCCATTGCCGTGGATTGACGATTTGTTCGACTAGTTGAGTAGACCCAAGGTATTCTCGCAGTTGGATTTGGCGATAGGTTTCCAACAGCTCAGAGTAGTTGAGGATAGTATACCTTTGACGGCAGTTAGGACCAGATATTGGTCGTACGTATGGTCAGTTATGTCGTTCGGACTGACTAATGCGCCAACATTCTTTGCGGATTTGATGAACCGAGTTTTCTAAGAGCACTTGGATAGGTTCGTATTGGTTTTCATAGATGATATCTTGATATACTCTAAGGATGAGAAGGAGCATGAAGTTCATCTTAGAGTGGTGCCTGAGACGCTGAGGCAGCATCAGCTGAAGGCAAAGTTTCCGAAGTGTCATTTCTGGAAGAAGGAAGTGAAGTTTCTGGGTCATGTAGTCTCAAAGAAAGGATTTTCAGTAGATCCGACTAAGATTGAAGCGGTGAATAGTTGGAAGAGACCCAAGACAATGACAAAGATAAAGAGTTTTCATAGGTTAGTTGGGTGTTATCGTAGATTTATTAAGGATTTTTCACGGATAGCGGCACCGATGACCAAGCTAACGAGAAAGGATGTAAGTTTGTTTGGACCGATAAGTGTGAGGAAGTATTCCAGAGTTTGAAACACTTATCGACCCATGCACCTGTTTTGGTTTTTTCGGAAGGGAATCAGGATTTGATGGTTTATACCGATGCATGTGGAACATGACTAGGAGATGTGCTGATGTAGAGAGGTAAAGTGATTGCCTATTGACGCAGCGGATTAAACAAAACAATCTTCAATCGGTGAAAGTAGCAATCGATGGATTGGAAGATACTGAAATGCCCGAATTCGTTGATCCGAAGATATCGAACTCTAGCTATCCCGAACTCGTTGATCGCGCACGATACCGGGTTCAAAGATCTTCAATTCTTCAAGCGTTGATCAAGCGCACTTGATTCCGCGAATCGGCTTCTGCAATCGTTGAATCGAGCGCACTCGATTAACCGAAAGAGGAGATAGGAGATTACACTCAACTACCAATTGGAATGAAAGCACAAAGCAATCAAAAGAGAATTTTATTCAAAAATCAACAACCTTTACAAATGACTCACACGGCCTATTTATAGGCGTTTTACAATTCACACAAAAAAAAACAACAAAAAAATACATCTCCTAAGTCGGTTCCGAGTTATAGCTTCCGACCTACAACCTAACATAACTCGGTGACGACTTAAGACAACACAGTTACAACACTTGCCTTTAGCGACTTAACAACAGTACGACTTATGAAAATAGACGACTTACGACTTACAAAACATACAGCTTTCGACTTAACAAATGGTAATTACAACAACACTTAGATCGTGTGCGACCTACGACCTAAAACAGGCGACTTAACAGCAGCTTCTTCACAACTTAAGGAATCAACGGTTTTGGATTAACTCGGCATAAGAATCTACGGCCTCCAGAGCTTCAGCGACTTAAAACATAAGCGGTATCCCAAATCAACGTCTTAAAGAGATCAACGGTCTTCATACTTCAGCGACTTAAAGAATGGACGGCATCCGTAGCTTTGCGACCTAAAACAAAAGCGGCATCAGGAATCAACGTCTTAAGGAAATCAAAGGCAGAGATTAACTCGGCAGACACATCAACGGCATCCAGGGCTTCGCGACTTAAGACGAGACTTTGCGACTTAAGAAGCCTAACTCCGCAACCTAAGTCTGTACGACTTAAAACTTCGCGACTTAAGAACATAACATCTGAACCCTCTTCATGCGACCTTAGTTCCAACTCGTTAAGTCGTACACGAGTTAAAAACAAGTTAAGTCGTATCTCTTCATCAGTAGGTCGTCCCTTGGCTTCATGACTTAACTGTTTGCTATCTCGCTTATCTTCCTTAAGTCGTACCAACGACTTATAAGCTTTGTTAGGTCGTAGCTTTTTCTCCCTTACTTGGTTAAGTCGTAACCCTCCCCCGTTAAGTCGTAGCTCCTCCTCACGTGGCTCCTTAGGTCGTAGACGACCTACAACTTCTACGTTAGGTTGCAAAGCTTGGTCACGACTTATGCCTTTGACAAATGAGGGTTGCGCTGCATCATCCTCCCCAGGTTGAGAAAAATTCGACCTCGAATTTGTAAATTCTTCTCTATCAGCTCGTTCATCTCCGTGATATGGTACTAGATGTTTAACATTGAACACATCAGACGTATACACATCATCTGGCAGCTTCAGTTTATAAACATTTTCATTGATTCGTTTCACAACTTCCACCGGACCAATTTTTCTGGCTTTCAATTTGTTATACGCGCCTACTGGAAAACGATCTTTCGTTAATACTGCATAAACCAAATCACCTTCATGAAATTCAACACTTCTTCGTTTCAAATCTATAGATTGTTTATACTTCTCATTTGCTTTCTCTAATCGTTCTTGAACGATTTTATGACATTCCGTCAGCCCTTCAACAAAATCAGCAGCTTTCTTAATTGTTCCCTTTGAGTGTGGTATTACCGTTAAATCCAACGGCCCTTTCGGTAAGCTCGAATAAACAATCTGGAATGGACTGAACCCAGTACTTCGATTCACAGCATGATTATGGGCAAACTCTGCCTGGCATAACTTCACATCCCAACTCTTCAGATTATCTTGAACAATACACCTCAACAAGTTTCCCAACGATCTGTTCACAACCTCGGTCTGTCCATCTGTTTGCGGATGATAAGCACTACTAAATTTCAGCTTCGTTCCCACCATTTTCCACAAACTCAACCAAAAGTGACTCAGAAATCGAGTATCTCTATCCGACACAATAGATTCTGGTAATCCATGAAGTCGATAAATCTCCTTGAAAAACAATTGAGCAACATGAACAGCATCCGCCGTCTTTTTACAAGCAATAAAATGTGCCATCTTCGAAAATCGGTCAACCACCACATAAATGGAATCATTACCACGCTGTGTTCTCGGCAACCCCAACACAAAGTCCATACTCACATCAACCCATGGTTTAATTGGTACAGGTAACGGCATATATAACCCAGCATTAGTTGCAGTTCCTTTCGAAACCTGACAAATATGACAACGCTCCACAAACCTCTCTACTTCTTTCCTCATCGATGGCCAAAAGTAAGACTGTGAAATCAACTGTAAGGTACGGTCTCTTCCAACATGTCCCTCTTCGTGTAAATCCTTGATAATCTTCATTCTCAGACTACCCTCCGGTATGCACAATCGATTTCCCTTAAAAAGAAAACCATCTACCATCACGAACTCATCCGTCTCTCCATCCTTGACTTTATCAATAAACTTTGCAAAGTAAGGATCATTGGTAAATAATTCTGGCAATATTTCAAACCCCGTCACTTCAACCTTCAATGTAGTTAACAAGTGATTTCTGCTACTCAACGCATCCGCAACACGATTCGTCACTCCCGACTTGTGTTTCACAACAAATGTAAATTGTTGCAGATATGCAATCCACGATGCATGTCTCGCTGAAATCTTGTCTTGCCCTTGCAAATGCTTCAATGCTTCATGATCAGTATACAGAACAAACTCCTTCTGAAATAGATAATGTCTCCAGTGTTTGATAGCTTGCACAACAGCATAGAATTCCACATCATATGTACTGTATCTCATCTTTGCTCCTGACAACTTCTCACTGAAATAGGCAATAGGACGACCCCTTTGACTCAATACTCCTCCAATCCCAACCTTTGACACATCAGTATGTAATTCAAACAACAACTGAAAATCAGGTAATGCTAGGATTGGTGCTGTCGTCAACAACTCCTTGATTCGTTCAAAAGCAACTCCTGCTTCCTCCGTCCATGTAAACTGTTTACCCTTCATACAATCAGTCACAGGCGCCATCACACTACTAAAGTGTGGAATAAACCTCCGATAAAATGACGCCAACCCATGAAAACTACGAACTTCCGTTATCGTCTTGGGCTGCGGCCAATCTCTAATTGCTTCGACTTTACTTTGGTCAACCTGTATTCCTTCTTCCGATACAACATATCCCAGAAATAAAACACTATACATCATGAATACGCATTTCGTTGCAGCATAGAATTGTTCTTGTCGCAATACCATCAGCACTTCTCTAAGATGATTCAAATGTTCCTCTGGACTCCCACTGTAAATCAGAATATCATCAAAATACACCACCACAAATTTCCCAATGAACGGTATGAAAATTTGATTCATCACCCTCATAAATGTACTTGGTGCATTCGATAGACCAAACGGCATTACCAGCCATTCATACAAGCCTTCCCTCGTCTTGAATGCTGTCTTCCATTCGTCCCCCGGTCTAATGCGAATCTGATGATAACCGCTCTTCAAGTCAATCTTAGAAAAGATTACGGACCCACTGATCTGATCCAATAAATCATCAAGCCTCGGCATCGGAAATCTATATCTCACAGTAATCTTATTCAATGCTCGACTGTCAGTGCACATCCTCCACGTTCCATCCTTTTTGGGTACCAATAAAGCTGGTACAGCACAAGGACTTAAACTCTCTTGCACACGCCCCTGTTCAAGCAATTCCTCTACCTGCCTCCGCAACTCTTCATGTTCCTTCGGACTCATTCGATAATGTGGTCTGTGTGGCAACACAGCACCTGGAACAAGATCTATCTGATGTTGTATATCCCTCAACGGTGGCAACTCCGTTGGTAACTCCTCTGGAAATACATCGTCAAATTCTTTCAAAACTGGTTTAACTTCTTCTGGAATTTCAACCTCTTCACTGCTCTCTCGCCCAATCAACAAAAACACTTCAGGCTCCTCCTCAACCTCCTTAACAAACTCTTTCAAAGATAATAAAGTTTTCAGCTCTTCAATCTCTTCTGACTTACTTTCTCCTTGTGATCTCTTCTTCGGAACTAGGATAATTTTCGTGCCTTCAAACATAAAACTGTAGCTATTGGTCCGACCGTCATGTTGTACTGCTCGATCATACTGCCATGGTCTTCCCAATAATAAGTGGCAAACATCCATCTCTACTACATCACACCAGATTTCGTCTTTGTATTTCTTCCTAATAGAGAATGGAACACGAACTCGTCTATCCACTTTCACTTCTCCTCCTTTTCTCAACCATGCTAACTTGTATGGACTCGGATGTTTCTCTGACTTCAATTTCAACTTTGTCACAGCTTCGGTTGAAATAATATTATCACAGCTTCCTGCGTCAATCACAAACTTACACACCTTCCCCAGAATAGTACATGTTGACTGAAAAATATTACTTCTCAACCAACTAGCTTCCTCCTGCTTCGGTGTTAAACACGATCTCCTCAGCATTAGATTACAACCTTCATCTCCTGACACAATATCTTGTTCATCTTCCTCAACTGGACTAGAACACTCCCCATCAACATCCTCATCTTCAACTTCTACAATCATGGTTCGTTTCTTCGGCTTTGGACACTCATTGCTTTTATGACCCAATTCCTGACAATTGTAACATTTGAAACCATTGTTAACCCTTGCCTTCTCAGCCTCCTTCACCACCAGTTAACTGATAGGTTTAGACACATTAGAACTTCCACTAACACCCTTCATTTGATTGTTGGAACTAGTAAACACACCACCTCCTCGTCGTCCCTGCTTCTCCCAAGCCAATGCTTTCTGATGTGCCTCTGCTACAGATCTTGGATCGAACATATTAACCATATCCTGGATCTGCATTTGTAGTCCCCCAACAAATCTAGCTGTTAGTTGTTCTTCCGTCTCCATAATATCATTTCGAGCAATCAGTTGGTAAAATTCATCAGCATAGTCATTAACTGTCTTCGTGCCCTGCCTCAAGTTCTGCAAACGTTGATACATCAAAGATTGATAATTGTATGGTAAGAACGTTGCTTTCATCAATTTCTTCATCTTCTCCCAAGATTCAACTTTTGACTTTCCCATCCGATCACGTGTAAGTTTGGTCTGCTGCCACCATGCCAAAGCTCTACCCCTCAACCTTGTAGCAACCAACTTCACTCTACGATGTTCTGGAACTTCTTTGAAGTCAAAAATCTCCTCAACATTAGCTACCCAATCTAGAAACTCCTCCGCTTGCATACCACCTTTGAATTCAGGAATTTCAGTCTTCATCCCCGTCTCCCACTTGTGATCATACTCAGAGTAGTTTCTTCCTTGTCCTCGTCCTTGTCCTTGAACACTACCACCATCATACTCCTCTTCAAAATCAGATGTATATCGTTGTCTATCTCGTCCACCCACATCTCTACTACCATTACGTCTTCCACCATCATCCCTTCTATCTACATTCCTCCGTTCTCGATCATTCACGTTCCTCCCACGTCCTTGATCATTTTCAACACTTCTGTCTCGATTGGAATGTGGCGAGACTCTACTACCCCCATGGTTAGATTCAGGTGAAACCCTTCTCCGATTTTGATTCATCTCTAACATCATCTTCTCTAACCGTCCAATTCCTTCGTTAAGCTTTTCACTAAAGTTTTCATTGATTCTTTGCTCCATCTCATCAGCTTCTTCTCTTCGATACAAAGCTTCTACGTTTTGGTGGCGATTAGCTCTTCTTGGCGGCATACTTGAATACTTCACTAATTCTTCAACACTTCAAAATTCAAACACAATTCGGACTTTGATCCAAAATGAAACGGATCGAAAACTCCCACTTTGTAGCAAATCGCGATGAACACGATGGACAAAGTTTCGGCCTCCAATTCAAATCCGATCAAACAACTTCGAACAATGATGAACACTTCTTCCTCTCGGCCGTGATAACACAAACTCAAATCTTCACTTCGGGCTTGGCAAATCACTTCAACTTCTAAATGAATAGGCTCCAAGTCTCGATCTAGCTATGATTGGCTAGAACAGGCTCTGATACCAAAACTGACGCAGCGGATTAAACAAAACAATCTTCAATCGGTGAAAGTAGCAATCGATGGATTGGAAGATACTGAAATGCCCGAATTCGTTGATCCGAAGATACCGAACTCTAGCTATCCCGAACTCGTTGATCGCGCACGATACCGGGTTCAAAGATCTTCAATTCTTCAAGCGTTGATCAAGCGCACTTGATTCCGCGAATCGGCTTCTGCAATCGTTGAATCGAGCGCACTCGATTAACCGAAAGAGGAGATAGGAGATTACACTCAACTACCAATTGGAATGAAAGCACAAAGCAATCAAAAGAGAATTTTATTCAAAAATCAACAACCTTTACAAATGACTCACACGTCCTATTTATAGGCGTTTTACAATTCACACAAAAAAACAACAAAAAAATACATCTCCTAAGTCGGTTCCGAGTTATAGCTTCCGACCTACAACCTAACATAACTCGGTGACGACTTAAGACAACACAGTTACAACACTTGCCTTTTGCGACTTAACAATAGTACGACTTATGAAAATAGACGACTTACAAAACATACAGCTTTCGACTTAACAAATGGTAATTACAACAACACTTAGGTCGTGAGCGACCTACGACCTAAAACAGGCGACTTAACAGCAGCTTCTTCACGACTTAAGGAATCAACGGTTTTGGATTAACTCGGCATAATAATCTACGGCCTCCAGAGCTTCAGCGACTTAAAACATAAGCGGTATCCCAAATCAACGTCTTAAAGAGATCAATGGTCTTCATACTTCAGCGACTTAAAGAATGGACGGCATCCGTAGCTTTGCGACCTAAAACAAAAGCGGCATCAGGAATCAACGTCTTAAGGAAATCAAAGGCAGAGATTAACTCGGCAGACACATCAACGGCATCCAGGGCTTCGCGACTTAAGACGAGACTTTGCGACTTAAGAAGCCTAACTCCGCAACCTAAGTCTGTACGACTTAAAACTTCGCGACTTAAGAACATAGCATCTGAACCCTCTTCATGCGACCTTAGTTCCAACTCGTTAAGTCGTACACGAGTTAAAAACAAGTTAAGTCGTATCTCTTCATCAGTAGGTCGTCCCTTGGCTTCATGACTTAACTGTTTGCTATCTCGCTTATCTTCCTTAAGTCGTACCAACGACTTATAAGCTTTGTTAGGTCGTAGCTTTTTCTCCCTTACTTGGTTAAGTCGTAACCCTCCCCCGTTAAGTCGTAGCTCCTCCTCACGTGGCTCCTTAGGTCGTAGACGACCTACAACTTCTACGTTAGGTTGCAAAGCTTGGTCACGACTTATGCCTTTGACAAATGAGGGTTGCGCTGCATCACCTATGCTTGTAGACAGCTTAGACCGCATGAGGTCAGATATCCGACACATGATTTGGAATAGGCTACAGTGATTTCGCGTTGAAGGTGTGGAGACACTACCTTTTAGGAGAGAGGTTTGAGTTATATATAGATCATAAGTCGCTGAAGTATTTGTTCTCTCAGAAGGAGCTGAACATGAGACAGCCGAGGTGGTTAGAATTTATCGATGTTTATGATTTTGGGATTGAGTACACACCGGGGAAAGGCAACAAGGTTGCAGATGCACTTAGCAGGAAACATCAGAATGCAGTGTTGGTGATAATTGCTGAGTGGAAAGATTTGGAAGCATTAGTAGATTACAGAGTGCAGTGGATATCTAAGGCTAGGTATAGCGGAAAAACCGTAGTGTTATCTTGTTTGGAAGTTCGACCAGTGATGATCGAGTAGATTGCTTCTAAACAAGAAGAAGATTCGATATTAGCTAAACGGATCAGGAAGTTAAGAGATGGAACCGAGAGTGATGACTTGAAAGATTTCAGTCTTGACCAGAATTGGAGGTTGAGAAAGAAAGGAAGATTATGTGTTCCGAGTGTAGGAAACATAAGGAAAGAAGTTTAGGAGGAATGCCATCGTTCGAACTTCTCTATTCATCCAAGAGGTACTAAGATATATCAGGATATGAAGAGAAGTTTCTTCTGGGAGGGTATGAAGCGGGATATTGGCTTATGGGTAAAGTAGTGCTTGAATTTCCAGTAGGCAAAGGCTAAACACCAGAAGCCAAGTGGGTTGCTTCAGCCATTAGATATTTCAGTATGGAAATGAGATTCTATTTCAATGGATTTTATTGACGGGTTGCCAAGGTCGAACAGAGGAAAGGAAAGTATATGGGTCATAGTGGACAGACTGACCAAGAGTGCCCATTTCATTCTAGTTAAGTCAACCAAAGCGACACCTGTTTTGGCAAAGTTGTTTATGAAGAATGTAGTTAGACTGCATGGAATTCCTAGTAGCATAGTTAGTGATAGAGATTCTTTATTCACTAGCGAGTTCTGGAAAAGTCTACAGGAAGTTTTTGGAACCAAGCTCAAGATGAGTACCGCTTACCATCCGCAGACAGATGGGAAAACAGAGAGAGTTAACAAAATCTTGGAGGATTTGTTAAGAGCTTGTGTTCTGGATTTCGAAGGATCATGGGAAGACCATATGCATTTAGCCGAGTTTTCGTATAACAACAGTTATCAGACTAGTATTGGGATGACACCGTTTGAAGCTTTGTATGGAAGGCCATGCAAATCTCCCGTATGTTGGTTAGAGACCGATGATAGGTTGGTTCTTGGTCCAGATTTGGTCGGGGATGCTGTAGAAAAGATTGAGGTCATTCAGGCTAGAATGAAGGAGGCTCAATCTAGGTAGAAGAGTTATGCGGATAAAAGACGGAAAGATTTAGAGTTCTCAGTTGGAGATCAAGTTTTCGTTAAGGCGTCACTGATGAAGGGTGTGATAAGATTTGGGAAATCGGGGAAATTGACACCGAGATTCGTTGGACCTTTTCATACTGTTGAGCGGATCGGGAAACTCGCATATAGGGTCGAGTTACCGAACAGTTTGGTAGGAGTCCATGATGTTTTCCATGTTTCTCATCTCAGAAAGTGTGTTAGAGACCCGGAGACTACTATTGCACTGTCTGTGCTAGGTGACTTAGTGGTAGAACCGGACTTGACTATAGTGTGAAATCTGATTCTTATTTTTGTGAGAGATGAGAAGAGGATTAAAACCGTGACGGCCAGATTAGTCAAAGTCCAGTGGAGCGACGATGACAGGGACTGTACTTGGGAGATTGAGAGTAGGATTAGAGATACTTATCCTGACTTACTTGATGGTATGTTTTACCTTTTTGATTGTTGTGTTGTGTACCTTATCGTAATTCGAGGACGAAATTCTTTAAGAAGGGGAGTTTTTAACACCCCATATTTTTGATAACATTATTTAGGATATTTAATTAGTTAAATAAAATAAAATAATGTGTTAATTAGGGGATAGAGATTTGATTTAATTAAAGGGTAGCCGTGCCATTTAACCTATGAATTAAAATAAGAGTTAAATTGCAATAGAGGAGGGGTAAAATAGGAAAGAGGCCATTCCTATATCCCTTAAACTTGGTCGTGCATTCTCCTATGCACGTTCATTTCATTTTATAAAAAAATTAACTTGACGTCGGCCACCATTAACAAGAGAAAGAGGAAGAAGATAGAGAAAAGCTAGGAAGAAGCTAATTCAAATCAAATCCATTCACATCTCAATCCTTTTAATCTCTAAAGCTAAGGTGAAAAATGTTTACATCTCATATTTCTTTTGTTTTCGGTTTTAGGATGAAATCCGAACCTATCTGCAATGATTTGCCATGTTTTTTATTGATGGAATGATTATATATACTTGTCGATGATTTATTGTCGTTCATATAGACTTTATGACATGTTTTGATATGAAAACCCTATTAAATGACATCCAAATGTCTTACGAATTTTTGTTTAGACTAGAAATATTATTTTGGAGATGGGTTTCATGTTAATCGGCTAGTTTTCTATCGGTTTAGAAAATAGTCGATAAATTTCAAATTAAAATAACCACAAGTGCACGGCGTACAAAAGTTAGTACGTGGCGAGTACGGGTCGATCCGCAGGGAATTGTGAGATTTTAAAATTTTCTAATCAATCAAATTAAACCAAAAGTGGAGATTGTTTTGAAAACAAGAAAGCTAAGCAAATGTTGTGATTTAAAAACTACTGGACTAGAGAACAATTTAGGGATAAACCCACTCGCATATTTTTGTAAATCAACAATCAATAATTTATGATCTCTAATTGTGATATTAAGTGAAATAATCGTTGCATTTATCATAAGTATGGTTTGTTTATTTTATTGATTAACATAACTGAAGCCATCAAACTATAATACAACAATTATACCACTTATAATTCTCATGAAAATGAAGCCAAAGCAAAAGCTATTTTAAGTATGATCAATTTACTATTGTAATTAGTAAGATAAACCATCAAATTTTGTTTTCACTTTCTTTTCAAAATCAAAAACCAATTAGCAAATGATGATGCAAATTATGTTTATGTTGAATAAAAATAGCTCATTTGCAAAAGCAACATAAGCTATCAAATCCACTTGTATAAACTTGCATCAAAATTCACTCTCATGAAGCACAAACCAAAAGAGATCATAAATCATAAAAAATGTTGAAATTACATAAAGTTAGAGAGCTTCATCACCCCTAAATTGAAGTGGTTTAGCTACTCATTTGTGTTATCAAATCAAAACTTATAAATTTCAACATTTAAAAAGCAAAAGAAATAAAACTAAGCAAAGAAAGCAAAAGAAATTGGCTACTAACTACTTGCATAAAAATTGAAGCTACACTACTTGCATTAATTAAGCTATGAACATAAAAAGAAAGAGAGCATAGAAATAAACATTAACAATAAAACAAAGAAAAGCATGTAGAGAAGAAGAGAGAAAGAGGCTTGGAAGCCATTTTTATTTCATGTAATATTGCCATTACAACTTGCTCTTTTAATTTCCTAACTAATGTGAAAGAGTAGAAGATGTTTACATGTACACAAGAGGGCTATTTAAACATACATAAAACCCTAATTTCATTTTTAGGGCGCTTCCCAAAATGCCCTTTAGGAAGTGTGGCCACCAAGTAACCATTAGCTTCTAATCGTACATTTAGGTAAGTGGGTGGGGTCTTCCATGATCTTGAACTTGAATTATTTTCTCTTCATTCCTTTGTATTTCCTTGTGCATGCATATATCATCATGAATCCCACTTCCATATGCATCAAAATATCCTATAAAAATAATAAAAATTGTCCAAGTAAAAATTCCTAAATTGACACATGCACAAAAATGACCATTTTTCCCCTGAATGAAGATGAAAATATGATGGTTTGAAAATAATTGAATTTTGGTTTTAACATGTAAAAATGCCCAAATATGATGTTTATTTAAATTAAAAGAGATAAAATATGGATGTAAATGTATGCACATTTATGTGCACATCATTTCAATTTTCTGAATTTTTGGAATTTTTGTGGAATTTATATGAATTTTCTAGTAAAGAAAATGTTAATTGGGGTTATAAATTATTTACGGTTAAATAATAAAAGGTTTGGGTCTGAAATTTTTATATGTTGGAAAACATATTAAAAGTGATTTTCTGGAATTTTTGTAGAGTTTTCCTAAGTGTTTTATTGGATATATAAAATTATTTAAGGTAAGGAACTTAAATGTTTTATATATTTATAAAAGGAGAAGGGGCTTTTTACAAATAATCCAAATAGTTAGTCCTGAAAATTGCAGCACTTTTTAGTGGTAAAGAAAAGAGGCAACCAATCAAAATTTGACACGTAAAGCATGTTAGGTTGAAAGAACTATTTGCTACATGCTTTTTACTATTTCGATGCTTTCGGCACCTGGTTCCGCCTCCTTAGCTCGCTTCCGACACAGTCGAAACCAATGCACATGGTATCAGGGAACTGGTACATAGTGAATTGGATGTAGGCGGAAGGTATGGAGTCGAAACCAGGAGTTCCAAAGGGGTTGAGGCATCACTTTGCTTTTAAATTAAAAATGCGCCTGCTAGCTTTCGACTAAATGGCTTTCGACTGAGTAGCTTTCGAATTGGTTAGCTTTCGACTAGGTCAAATGGATTTAAAGAAATGGTTTCGATTGGGTTGCGCTTTTGTTTTAAATGATTTCTTTCGACTAAGTTGAAACCTTTTGCTGCCGCCTTTTTATCTTTCAACCCAGATGGTTTCGAAGGGGTACTTTGTTTTCTAAAATTTGGCCACTTCTCAATTGCTTTCGAAGGGATGGTTTCGACACCATCACTTCTTTACTTAGGAAATGGTTTCGAAACAGTTGCTTTTGACTTAAATGTTTTAAAGACCTTATTCTATGATCAAAGTAAAACCCAAATGGTTTCGAAAGAGATAGTTTTAAATGGTTTCAAAACAGATGCTTTCGACTTTAATGGGTTTTTGATTCTTTTGCTCTACTTGAAGGCATAATCCAAAGGGTTTCGACCGAAACAGTTTTCAAAGGTTTCGAAGGGGTAAATTTTTTAATGGTTCCAAAAGGTTTCCACATGTTTTAAATTGAACATAAAGGCTTTCGAAAGGTTTAGTATTCTAATGCTTTTGAAAGGTTTCCACATGTTTTAAATTGAAACAAAGGCTTTCGAAAGGTTTAGTATTTTAATGCTTTCGAAAGGTTTTAGTGAATGGTGAAAAGATTTTCCTGGTTTTGAAAGGGTCGCTTTCAATGGTTTCAAAAGGGTTACCTTCAAGGGTTTCGAAAGGGTTGTTTAAAGATTTTAAACAAAGGTTTCGAATGAATTAAGTATGCAATATTGCCTAAGTATTTTCAAGTTAAAAAGGGTTTAAATTTCTTTGGAAGGATGGCTAATCCTCATTAAAATTCATCGACATTATTTTGAGTAAAGTATATATAACATGGCAAAATAGCTTAGAGTAAAGCTAAGGATATATTTTCCTTGTATAAGTATGATTTAAAAGGTTAAATCATTTTGAAAAGGTTTTCAAGGAAAAAGATGAAGGGTAGTTAACCTTAAGAAAATGAGTCGGACAGATAGTCCATTTTGATTCGGAGAGTTAGTCCAATTTGCGGACAGTTAGTCCAGTTTGCAGGTAGTCGGCCTAGTTTTCGGGTAAATAGTCCATTTACTACTTTTGGACAGATAGTCCATTAGTTACATGATTATAGCTTAACGGACTTAGCTATTATTATTATTATATCAGTTTGATTAACCAGTTTGGTTGCACGAAAGAATTTGCAAAATATATGTTTTAAAGAGGATATTAGTGAGGGAAAACCAGTTCCGCTAAGCGGCGTGGTCTCACTTAATATCAGTAAACTGGGATGTAATAGTATTATTCACATAAGGCTTTATGTCTTACTCGAAGTTTTTGTTTTCCCTTTAAACTCTCGAGTGCTCAAAATTGATTTGAGTAGGCTGAGGGTTAAGGTTTTCAGGTTTAGAAATTTTGGCGAATAAAGCTTCTGAAGATGAGCAGGTGGCTGATGGATAGCATGATTAGGAGTTACAATTTTTTTTTTCATTGTGTATTATGCCAGATATGACTATATTGCTTTGATCAACCAAGGGGGCATCATCATATGTTGCTCTTGGCGTATTTTTGTAAAGATTATAATTAATATTTACCTGGGAAACGATATGGGATTATGTAACTTGGATATGAATTTGTTTTGAAATGTAATCAGTAAAATGTTGTTTTTGGAAATCTCTGATGTTGTTCATATTCAAGTGCTTTTGATATTATGGATACCATTAGCATTACCGTATGTTGTCACAAGAATTTAATACTATGGATGACTGCACATCTGTAGCGCTTAGCTTTTGGCCTCTAGATACGGATGTTATAGAATCACTAAGCAATCTATGGTCGACGTGCAAGAAACCATAGTCATGAATGACTTGCTGAAGAATGCACATGCTTTAACTGCTCAGTATGAAGAGCAACTCAAAGCCAAGGATGATCAATTTGCAGCATTTCAGGCTAATGTTAATAAACTTATAGCCAAAGGGTTCATAGTCGAAAGGTTGATGGCCAAAGAGGTTGGGGTATGCTTGTTTTATAAATTAAAGCTTTCACCTGCTTTGCTTTTGAATTAGAGCTTTCGACTTGGTTGCTTTCAACCCGGTCAAATGTTTAAAAGAAAGGTTTTAAACCTTTAGACAAAGTCGAAAGGTTATTGCTGCTTTACTTCTATTTTGTTTTGAAACCTTCCGACACAGTCGAAAGTTTACTGCCACTTAGCGTTGTTTTGTTTTGAACCTTCCGACATAGTGAAAGGTTATAGCCGCTTTTTCCAAACCATTCGAAGTCGTTGCCTTCGACAAAGACGAAAGTTTTACTTGTTTTAAAAACAAGCCGCTTCTTCCATTGCTTTTGAAAGGTATCAAAGCCTTTGACTTAGATGATTTTCCTTTGTTTTATAATTGAAATGTAACCCAAGCTTTCGAAGGGTTGCTTTATAAAGACAGAGGTCTATTGTTTTTAATGAAATGTTTTAAAGCTTTCGAAGTAGACCTTCTGACTAGTTCGAAAGGTTGCTTCCACTGTAGTCGAAAGGTTACAAAGAGGACCTTCCGCATATTTTAACTTGAACCTAGTAAGTCTTCGAAAGGTTTATATTTTAAGAGTTGAATGCTTTCGAAAGGTTTGAATTACTGAATGGTTTCAATGGTTTCGAAAGGTTTGGATTCGGAAGATTGTTTTAAAGACCTTTAGACAAGGTCGAAAGGTTTGGTTTTAAAAGATTTGAAAACCCATACTCTAATTTTTAAATGAAAACCCACGGCTTATATAAAGGAGTTTTGTAAGGGTTTTAAGTGTGTAAGTTTGAAGAAGTATTGCCTTGATAAAAAAATATAAGTTAAAGGTGTAAACAATGTTTTATGAGATATAATTCAAGGACCTTAAACCCATTGAAGTGGAATTGTTAATTAATGTTTTACTTCTTTAAATATGAGTATATTCACATGATAACTCATAACTATATTTTGGCGAAAAAAGGGTAGAAGAACCAGTAGGTTAACTCAAATAGTGAATATAAATTACTTAAACTCCTGAATGAGTAGAATTGCATCTATGGAGTCATGGTGACCAAAAATATAGGATGCCTAAACTTTGTAGTTATTGGTGCATACCAAGAGGTTTATAGTAAACCCATGAAAACTATGATAAGGTAGTTATTGGTGCATACCAAGAGGTTCATAGTAAACCCATGAAAACTATGATAAGGTAGTTATTGGTTCATACCAAAAGGTTCATAGTTAATCCATGAAAACTATGCATAAGGACAGTTGGCAGAGGCTAATTGGTTTGTAGTGAACTTATGAAAGCTTTATCTGGATTAAGAATTGACATCATTCGATTGTTTCCAAGTAAACCCATGAAAACTAGGATAAAAATGTGGTTAATGGAAGTATAAGTAGGTTCTTAGTCAACCCATGAAAACTAGGATGTGTATTGAGTAATTGGATAAGTCCATAGGTTCCTAGCCAACCCATGAAAACTAGGATAAGGTGATTAGTTATTGGAATAACTAATACGTTCAGGAGGACCCATGAATTAATTAAGTTAACTGGAAGGAGCCTACAGGTTCTTAGTGATTCCATGAAAACTAAGAATAGGACAGGGTGTCTATTAGTTATAACAAGGTTATTTGTAAACCCATGAAAGCTAAAAAGGTTAATAGTGACCCTAGAAACTATAATAATGACAGGGTGTCGGATTAAACTGGGAATGGTAAAATATTATTTATTTTCAAGTATGTATGTCATCATAATATTTTGAAAATGTATGTTTTAACCATTATGGATGTTGGAGCACAATATATGGCTTTATAAAGGTTTTAGGATACTAATGAGGGGAAAACCCGTTCCGCTAAGCGGCGTGGTATTAACAGATACCTAAAAGGGTTCAGATGTTAGATTATTATTCATACCAGGCTTTATCTCTGACTCGAAGTTTTTGTTTTCCCCTTAAACTCTCGTGTAATCTATTGATTTTGAGTAGTTTGAGATTTAAGGTTTTCAGGTTCTCTTCTTAGACGAATAAAGCTTCCGGCGGTATGCAGGAGGCAAATAGTTAATTAGAGTTTTTCTTTCCGCTGTGTGTGTTTTGTTTGTAAAGGCATATTTATGAGCCTTACTATATACTCTGATCAACCAAGGGGGCATATCATATGTCGCTCTTGGTGTATTTGTAATAATTATATTTTGCTGAATATGGTAATGTAATTTATGGATTATGTAATGAACATGAAAGGTTTTGATTTGAATGCAGAGATATGTTTTTGAATTGTTAAAATTTTCCTTATTCCTGTGATCTGTGCATCAATGTATCTAGCACCAACCATATTTGGTCGCCAAAGATTAATAACTATGGATGACTGCAGCATCTGTAGCCGTTAGTTTTGGGCCTCCATATAAGGGGATGTTACAGAAAACATCAACGAAGGTGATCTAAATTCGATCATTCTCGATGAGGAGAACCTTGTAGCCTTGGGAAAAGGGAAAGCAATTTGGGCGTCACAAGATTTAGCTGTATGAAGGAAGCTATTGGGCCGCCTGGTGATCCCAATGCATTGGATCAGGTGCAAAACATTCATTCTATTTCAAAAGATCCTGCAATAGAAATTCTCACTTCTTTGGTGGCCAACTATGAGGCTGCTCTTATCAAAAGTCTTGTCTCTGCTACATTAAGTATTGAAACTGCACATCTTTCTTCTCTGGCCATCAATCCAACTCAATCTTCTATTAGAGAGGTTGATATCAGCAAATCCTAGCAAAGGATACTATGTCCAATCAAGCTATGTCTTTATTCTCTCTGGAGTTTGACAAATTTCAATTTTCACTTGAGGACATCACTAGCTTATACCATTCCATCTATCAAATTATAGGTCATCCATCGTTGTCTCCTTTACTACCATCTGCTTGACCTTTGGGCCAGAGTGCCATCACTATGATGTCTATCTCCATTGCCACAATATACATTGCTCCAATTCCTCATAGCTCTGGCCCTGGAATAGATTCAGAAAAGATTGGGGTTCTGGAAGGGTTGGAGGATATTGATCAATCTCAAGAAGAGGTGGTGACTATCATGAGCACCAAGGATCCCGATGATTTTATTACAGTGGTGGAGAGGTTGAAGCTCAACTTTGACAAGATCAAGGTCAAAAAGAACTAGGGACTCAAAAGCCTCTGGCTGGCTCTAGAAAACTATCACCTATCCCAAAGTCCTTCTACCAAAAATCATGCCCCCTAAAGGTCACAGTGCTAGCAAATCCAAGTCATCTGACCCTGGCTCCAAAATATCTGAATGGGGAAAACGAAGAAGAGGCCACTTCCTTTGAGGATAGATTCATAGAAAAGGTGGACAAGGAGATGAAGACACCAAAGAAACACATGCCAAACTTGCAATTTGGAGCAACAAACATGGGAGAGGGCAGTAGGCAATCATCTTAGTCTTTGAAAGACATTTTCCTTTTTCCTTTCCTATATTTTGTTTTCTTTTAATATTTCCTATATAGGTCGTCCATGTACAGGAACGACCCCACAATTTGTATAAAAAGTAATGTAAATAAAGGACTATTTTATTGTTCAATATGTTCAGTATTTATATTTCTATATTTTCCGTTTTACTTTCTTATATAACTGCCTACATATATAGTATAATCATATGTAATTCAATCAAATATACATTATACATGCCTATGTATATGCAATTACATTATTTACTATAACTCTGTACATATAGATACATCTCTAAAATTGTCAGTGTTGTTTCGTTACTTAGCTTATTTATCATTGCCAACATATCTCTTTCTTGGTTAATTAGAATTGTATTTCCCTGGATAACTTTAATTTTCTTTGGCTAAGCCTTTCTCGCCTAGCTATAAGTAAAGCAACGTCAATTTTGCCAATTATGTACCTAACCTTGTTTATTTTTGGTCGGGTTCCATTCAACCATAATCAAGGTTGTACTCACAACAACCATTAAAATGTGGTGTTTCCTGTCTCTGAGAGACGGGAGTGTGGACGTCTATCTTTAGACATCCACTCTTAATTTCACCTATCTTCGGGTGATAATTAAATTTATCTCGTCAACCAAGCTTATTTATCATTAGCCGAACATATCATGTTGGACTATAAACATGTTCGTACCTGCAAATGGTTTATATATACACAGACTCCTATCTCCGAGAATCGGTGTCTTGGATGCCTACCTCTAGGCATCCGTCTTCGATCTCGCCAATCTCGAACGTTGACAAAAATATCTACCTACCATCTTAGCTTATCTTGAGTCGAGCTTGTCTTGCTAGGCCACAAATGTAGTTGTGTCTACAAAAGTTCCATCTATACATCGATTCTTATCTATAGGAATCAGTGTTTCAGATGCCTCTCTCGAGGCATCAATCCTTGATCTCACCTATCTCTGGGTGTTGATCGAGTGGATTCATCAACCGCCATCGCTTATCATTGGCCAAGTGCATCTCGCTAGGCCGCAGTCGTGGTATTCCCATAGAAATAATACAAGTATACACTAGTTCCTACCTCTAGGATCCAACATTTTAGATTTTTATCTCCTAATATTGATCCTTGAACTGGCCCATTCTCTGGGCACAGGTTAAAAATTATGCATGAAAGGGAAATCATCGAATCAATCCTAGCATGATGATACTCCTTCATCCCGATCATGGGTCAGAGGATATCATTGGCATCTATCTCTAAGTACCTAAACATTCGGTTTTCAAGACATAAATTGACTTTCTTTACCATTGATAATGCGGTTCAAAGGCATACTTTTAAGAACATTGTTCCACTGATTCTAAAAGCCAACTTTATTTATAAAAAAGGAAATGGCAAGTCTTTCCAAATTACATTTCCTACTGTCAAGCAGGGTGGCGTATTTGCAGAAAATAAATCTAAATAAAATAGCATTATAGATGCTCGTTATTCCATGCCTGTGGAATTGGAATACTGCCAACAATCGATAGGTTGAATGTTTCATCACCAAGCTTCTATTCAATTGGAAAGGGACCTTACCAATCCGAACCAAGTGTCCTCGTATAAGGGAGGGCCCATTTTAGTATGAGGTTGCACACTTTAAAGGTATGGTTTTTAACCATGGCACTGAAATGTCTTGCTCCCTATTTTAGCGAGCAACTAACCTCAGTTTTGCCTCCTTACTTTTCATCAACCAAGTCAAGGGACACAAGTAAGAGTTTCTCATTTATCTTGGGATAATAATGCTTTCTTTGGTGAGAAGGGATTTCCAGTTCTATCGAAATCATGGCATCAGCTCCGTAGGCCAAAGAGAATGGAGTATGGTCAGTCATAGACTTATGGGTCATCTTATTAGCCCACAATATTAATGACAGCTTATCAACCCAGTTGCCCTTGTCTTTTGTCAGTCGTTTCTTTAGGATAGATTTGATGATCTTGTTCACTTCCTATAATGACCCAGAATTTCACCGCTTTGATTCGTGAATATCTTATTAATTTTAGATATTCAAATTATGGATTTTATAATTAAAATAAATCTCTTATGAATAATGATGATGGATTAGTTTTTCAAATTAGTTTACAAAAATATTGATTTCGAAGAAAAATAAAAAATATGATTGGAATTCATTTTTCAAATTTTCGACTTTTCGTTGGCTAAAAGTCATCGAAAACGTTGTGAACTCTATTGTATAATATAACACATATATTTATGTTTGATTTAGGATAGATATTGGTATATATATGTGCTTAAATGTCTATATAGAAGTAATGAGACATTTTATGGAATATAATATAAAATTTAGTAAAAAGTAAACATCATATCTCATGAGACATTAGTATTTAGGAACCAAAAACATGTTAGCTAAGCAAAGGGAAGTGTGGACAAGCTTGTCTATGTGAGGTACATGAAGGTGAGGTGGCAGGGTGATGTGGCAGGTAGATGTGGAGGGTAAAGGAGAAGGCTATTTCAATGATTTACTTTATTCTCTTGCTTATAAATAGCCCTTTCACTTCTTCAATTTTGCCTCATGTTCCTTTTACCATATCTTTCTCTTTATCCAAATGGAGGATTTCCTTTTTTCAAACCATAGAAAATTCTAGTGGCTACAACTTTCATGTGTGCCACTTCTTTAAATTTTGAATTTAGCCACGTCCAAATCTCATTTCTTTGCAGAGTATTTTCGAACCTAGATTTTCATGTCCGAAAATACCTTCTTCAATTGACCATATCTCCCCCAAAACTGATCCAAATTGAGTGATTCTTTTTTTCGAAATTGTATAAAAGAGAATTTGAAATAACTTTCTTTTTGACAACATTTTCAAATTCTCGGAATAACTTGTCCAAAAACCAGTTGGAAGATGATCCATTTTCGAGTTTGATCTGTGTGAATCCGATGATAATCCGAAGTCCCTCCACCTTTCAAGGCCGAGCACCACCACCCTTGGGCTGTGTGCACCATACCTTGGGCGAACCAACATAAGGCCTTAATATCTCCACTTTTGTTAAAGCAAAGTTAGGAGCTAGGTCATAGACAAGTTCTAGTGGAAGTTTGGAGTGGTTTGGTAGCTTTTGGGTGAGTATAGCTCACAAATTTATCTAAAAGTTCTTGCTTTAAAATTTGTTGTATATCTTATTGCCAAATCATAGTTTGATATGGTTGAATATGATGTTACTTTATTGTATGTTTATGTGTTTGGATGTAATATTAACATGAGAATGTAAGTTAAAATTAGTAAGGTTGAAAGCTAGAATTTTGATTCGTTGTATGTTGTGATGACATGCATGTGTGTTATACTTCTGCATATGTTGTGTATGTAAAAGAATAAGTTAGTATTTGGAGATAGTTAGGTTGCAACATCGAAGTCTTTTGGATTAAAACTTATTTACTTAGTTTATGTTTTTGAAATTTTTGTGCAAAGTCCCGAAAATTTTACTTTTGTTTTCCAAAACATTTTTCTAAGTTTATAAGGTGGTTAAAGTATTAAAATAAGAATTTTGAAGCATATTTGTTATAAGAATCAAGTTTGAAAATTTCAGGTCGTTTAACAATAGTCACTATAAATGCAGTTCGTAAAAACAAACTCTTGTTTTTTAAAATTAATTTTTTTTCACTTAAGTATCCTTTGAAAAATGTTTTCTAAACTTATTTTGAGTATAAATAAGTAATTATTATTATTGAACTTAATTAATTATTATTTATTTAATGATTATTTAATTACTTAATTAATTAAGTAGGGTAATTAGTACTTAATCATTAGTTAATAAAGGAAATTTGTACTTGGTGATTAATTAAAGTAATTTAATTATAATTAGTTAATAAATTAAAGATTTTTTATTAATTAATAATTTATTTAAGGATTAATTAGTATTTAATTATTAATTAATGATCGATTGTGATTATTTATTTATTAAATAAAGGATTTTATTAATTACTAGTTAAGTTAAAATTTAATTAAGTTTTGATTAAGATTAATTTAATTATGAATGCAGGTTTAAATAATTAATTAAAGATAAGTTATGGTTTAACTATTATTTAAAAGATTAACTATTATTTAATTATTTATGTAAAGGACAATTATTATTTAATTATTTATTTAATAGTTAATTATGGTTTAATTATTAATTAAACGATTAATCATTCTAAATAAAGAGTTTGAATGTTATGTAATTATTAGATAAAAGTTTTAAAGTTTTAAACCACTTTATTTCTTAAGATCGATTTCGTTTAAAAGCAACTCTCTTTAAAAAGGAATGTTTTAAATCCAAGAGATTTCTTTGTCGACAATCCTTAAGTAACTCTAATTGATATGAAACCCAAATATATGTTTAGTAGAATAAACGCCATTTTGCTAGTTAAATTATAATTGACATCTGTTGGTAGAATAGATCAGTGTTCTACCATAATTCACTAAGTAGATTATATTCACATCGATTTAAGCAGAATAAAAGCACCATTCTGCTATTATATTAACTTGGACATGTGTTTAGCAGAACAAATCCCTGTCTACTATTATTATGGCAACTTGGACATCTACCTATATGTTGATTGGTTATGATTTGTTGATCCCTTTTTCATATTTGATTGCTATGTAAATACCCATGTTATAACTTGTATAGTTAAAGTCGATTAAAATAAGAATCATTATGGTCACTAAGCCTTTTTCCAAAAGTTGTGAAATCAAATATTCCATTTTTTCCCTTTAATAATGGTTTAAAGTTTTATCATTTTCAATATGATATTTAAAGAATAATTAAGAAATTATTTTATTATAAATGTTTGAAGTTAAGTTAATACTTTTTAAACGATTGCTTAAAATCATTATTTTGTCATATGGTTTAGAGGTAATTAAACGAAGGATGTTTAAATAATAACTTGTTCATTTTAAAGGTGTTTCAAATAATTGATTATAGGAACTTTATTGAATTAAAAGTTCCTTTGATAAGTTTTGTTCTAAATAAGGAAAGCTTATAATAGAAGTTTTATAAATGATTTTGGAGATTTAGAAAGAGTTATATATATGGTTTTGATATTTATAAAAGAGTTTTGTAAATAAACTTGGAGATTTATAAAAGGGTTTTATAAATGGATTTGAAATTTAAGTAAAGGTGATTTCATAAATAAAAGAAGTGTATTAAAAGGACACATCGAAGTAAATTATAAAAGAATTTGAGATGGATTTTCCTTCCGATCTTCTCAATTTTGATGGTATGGAATATTCATTCCACACTTAACACCGAAGGAATAGTGTTTGGGGTTATCCTTATCTCTATTTTAAATAACACTTATTTTGATCCTTTTAATATGATTTTGAAAAAAGAAAATCTTTCATAGTGTTTTGTGAATATACTTATGTCAATGAAATAGGTATATTGATATTTTTGATAAATATTTTGGAAAAAGATTTAAATAAATGATATATCTATTTCGAGGCTTAGTGGTTGCTATGAGTAATTAAATCTTTGAATTGTTGCTTGTTTACTTATTTGATAGTTAAATAACCAACCATCAAATCTTGACCAAAATATAACTCTGGAAATATCTAGGAGAAACACGTAAGTTATATGGCACAGTCATCTTCGATGATGTTGTACTGTGTATAAAACTCATTTTGTTCTTCTAGGACAAATGATAGGGAGATCCGTCCACTTAAACAGTTAGGGGGTGATCCCTACTCCTATATATTGTCTGTTTATTTCTAAAAGAACCAGAGTTAAGTTTATCGGAACTACCATATGTTGTTTCGAAGAGACCGGGATCGGATAAGAATAAATTATCTGAAAACCACTTCGACATAACTTAAGCATTTCAAACTGAAGACATCTTGAAGATGATTGAAGACGAAGCTTTTGAAGTGCAAGGACTACTTGCTACTAATCCTAAGGGTGATTCCAAAATGGATGTAGTAGAGGTGGTGCCTTCGTATTCGTTTAGACCCAGAACGAACTTGTATGGATGAATGCTGGAATTGCATTTCGGCCTGAAGGGCAGTGTTGGCATTTCAAGATGGTTTGCTATATAAAAGGTAATCGTAGCCTCAAACCTTATCAACCGGAAAATGAATAAAGCAGGGACATGCAGCAGGGCTAATTGGGTCGCTCCCGTTAGGGTATGCTTATCCCATATCTAGTATCGATATTTATGTATGCTTCAGCGGGCCCATTATGGTTGTTTGATCGCAACCAAAGGGGTAATCATATTCGGTGCTATTTAGGGGTATGGCCGATCCTGAGTGGTAGAGTTGCCACGGGTTATAGTCTCTCGTACATTTTATCTAGAGGTGTATGGATTCGGTTGGTGGATCCTTACCCTTTCATAGTTGTAATCCAATTTCCAATACGAGCCTTCAGACTTGATTGTATACCTATTATGCTGGAATTTAATTAATGCAACAATTTTGGCTATGATTAATATGTATTGATATTCCAGACATTATCATAATATCACTGCATTTTGTATAAAAATGGTTTGGTTATCGTAAGGTAAAAACTCATCCGTGTTTATGTGCACGTTGCCTTACGAGATACCTTTGATTTTAAAAGTGTTTTACAAGTTAAATAAATAAAATTCCTTGTGATTTGAGTGTCTCGGGCTGGTTTTACCAGACCGATCCGGGCGTTATTTTCCTTATAATACTTGGGCCAGCCCGAGCGTATTTTCCAGATTTGGTTGGATACTTTGTAGCACTCAAGAAAGGAGTTGGATTCTCCAAGACGTATTCATGTATCTTCTATCTTCCGTTGTTTTTGTTCGTTTTTTTTTTGTCTATATTTATCAGCAATTATAAGGGCGGGCTATTATAACTATCCATGCTGATAATAGGTTAGTGTACTCTGATGTTCTATATATAAGAAAGATGATTTCTTTTTGTAAAGACTTGCTCATACTATATATTGAAAGTGTATATGGATCGATAATATAGTTAAACTACGACTAGCAAGTGCGGAATTATAAATAATAGTAAATGGCAGTAATAAAAATGACACCACGGATTTTTATTACTGCCATTTACTATTATTTATAATTCCGCACTTGCTAGTCGTAGTTTAACTATATTATCGATCCATATACACTTTCATTTGGTATCAGAGCAAGGTCATCACATAACTATAACATAGTTATCTGATATTTTTTTTAAATATGGACAATAACACTAGCAACAGTTTTACTGAGGGACAAGCCACTACACGACCACCATTGTTTAACGGATTAAATTATAGTTATTGGTCAACTAGAATGAGAATTTTTATGCAAGCAAGTGGATTTGAAACCTGGAATATCATTCAAACTGAATATACTATTCCTACTACAGGGTATGCTGCTTGGTCTAATACACAAAAACTAGATGCTACTGCAAACACAAAAGCAATGAACATGTTATTTTGCGCATTAGACAAAAATGAATTTAATCGAGTTAGTATTTGTAAAACTGGATATGAAATTTGGAATACTCTTAAGGTTACACACGAAGGAACAAATAAAGTAAAACAAAGCAAGATCTCTATGCTTAAAAACCAATTTCAAAACTTTAGGATGAAACAAGGAGAAAGTATTAGTGAAATGTACTCTAGATTCCAGGATATTTATCACTCACTTTTAGCTTTAGAAGTCACTTTTACTGAATCTGATGTTGTATCAAAAATCCTTAACTCTTTAACTGATGAATGGGAACGAAAAGTCTTAGCTATCGAGGAAGCTAATGATATTTCAACCATAAAAACAGAAGAGTTAATAGGAAATCTAATGTCCTATGAAGTAAATTTGCAGGCAAGACGAGCACAAGCACAGGACAAAAAAACTATCGCTTTTCAAGCAGAAAAAGAAGACTCTGAATCAGAAGATGATATGGCATTTATAGCTAAGAATTTCAAAAGGTTTTTAAAATTCAAAAAGGGTAATAAATTTGGAAATAACAAGGGTTTTAATAAGCCATCAAGCTCATCTCTTGAATGCTACGAATGTCACAAGAAGGGCCACATAAAGAAAGATTGTCCTGATCGGAAGAAAGAGAATAATCTCAAAAAGGACAAATATAAAAAGAAACAAGCCTTCTCAGTTACATGGGATGATACAAAATCTTCTTCGTCAGACAGTGATAATGACAGTGATTCAGAACAAGCCAATGTTTGTTTTATGGCAACAAATGATGATGTACCGATTAAGAAAAGAGGAAAATGGATTCTAGACAGTGGTTGCTCAAAACACATGACAGGCAACAAAAATATGTTAACTAACATTATCTACTCAGATGGAGGATCTGTCACTTTTGGAGATAATTCCAAAGGTTACATCATCGGCAAAGGCGATGTGAGCAATGACGGTACATCTAAATTACCTCTTATTACAAATGTCTTATTAGTTAAAAATTTAAAACATAACTTACTAAGTATTAGTCAATTATGTGATAAAGGTTTTAACATAGTATTTTCTGAAAATAAATGCAATATTTTTTATCATAACAAAAATACTATTTTCGAAGGAGTAAGAGATCGTAATATTTATATTTTGAATATGAAAATAAATCATAACACAAATATGTGTTTAATAGCCAAAGAAAATGATCCTTGGCTATGTCACAAGAGATTTTGTCACATTAATTTCAAAAAAAAACTATTAATAAATTATCCAAAAATTGATTTAGTAAAAGGTTTGCCTAAAATAAATTTTAAGATAAATAGCATTTGTGATTTTGCCTACTAGGAATCAAAGTTTGATTAAACACTTGATTATACACTAAAATTTATGGTCAAATACGTTTTTATTTAAAAAATTAACCACATTGTTTTTTTTAAACCAAAAATAACATGTGGTTTACATTAAATATACTTCCTATTCCTCTGGTTTCCCTAAAAACATTCTAAGATTATTCATGGCTTACATTTTCTAATTACTATCAACCATCCATTCTTTCATATATTATGGTAAAGTATCAAATATATATAGTCTTTCGACTTTTGGCTTTCAAAGACATCTTACATTTTCAATCCCTTTCAAATCTTAAACAATGGAATTCCTTCTTGCTATATTTCTTGTCATCATGGCTGGGTCACATTCCGGAGACTATTCAAATTCAGAGTATTCTCCACCAACTACATCTTCCTCCGAATTTGACACTCCTACTCCATCAAATGAACCCCGTCATAATAATGGAAAAGAACTTTCTGGACATACACCTAACCGGAAGAAAGCCAAGAAATGCCTTGACCTCTCACCACGAACTAAGGAGAAGATTTATAATATTCATCATGATCAACAAAATATTATCAATCTACAAAGGGATATGTACTATGAGCAACGGATTAACTCTAGAAAACTTAGCTTACTAGAGTCCATTGCAATAAAATTCTGTGGAAAATATATCCCAAGAGATATTGTTGCTGAACCTATTTTATACTCTCAACCAACATCATCGGGTTGGAATTCTTGGCAACAAAGTCCTCAACAACCACCTATTTCCCCAAATTCGTGGGATCGTCAGCCTCAATGGTCTCCCATTAAACAGTCTGATGAACAAAATCAACACGAATCATCCAAAGGGAAGTCTTCGAAGTCTCCAAAAACTCCAAAGACTCCTAAGTAGATAATATATATATGACTGTATGTTGATTTGGTTATTAATATTTGCTTTGTTCTTATCAAAATAAATAAATAAATAAATAAATATATTTTTTACCAAGCCTAAGCAAAAATATTCATCATCAGACATACAGACGTCTACATTTTTAACAGACGTCTGTAAAAACAACTACTTTTACTGTTTTCAGCCACACAGACGTCTGAATCATTTATCACAGACGTCTAAATCAAAGTATAAATTTTCTGCTTACAATTAGCCGTCTGTTTAAAAATAACAGACGTCTGTTATTCAATATAGACGTCTAAACATAATATTATCAGACGTCTGAATTTAGTTCAAAATGTTTTTTACTCTCTGTTTCAATTTAAACCTTCTGAGCCGTCTGTCAATTTTTTTAGACGTCTGTCATACCTTTTAGCCGTCTGTTATAAATTTTTAGACGTCTAATCTTTTCGTCCTTGATTCTAATCTACAGAACCTCAGACGTCTGTATATTTTTTAGACGTCTGAAACCCTGTTAAGACGAAAACTATTTAAATCATACCAACGGTTTATTCTTTTCTTCACGTCTATTTTCTCTCAAACTCAAAACCCTAGCCTTCTTCAAATTAAACAAATGGCGCCCAAATCAAAGAAACAAAAAGGAGATTCATCTCAACAACCTCCTCATATTCTTCCTTCAGAAGATCAAATTGCAGCTTGGTTATACCACGAACCCCGAAGTATGGCTCGTTACAAGCATTTATCTTCTCTACCATCTTTTCATGGTATTTTTCATGATCTTGATCATTTTCCTACGTACAAACTTAGGCTCTATACTGATAGATCTCAGATTACAAGTCTTATTGATTTCAAAGATAATCAAGTCAACATTTGTAAACTTAGTGTCTTATTATTTCTTGCAAATGTTAACAATCCAAAAATTAGACTTCATCGAGATAAAGGAACGCTTTGGACAAGCGTATTTGGAAACATTCTGCAAATAACTCCCTCTGACATTGGACGAGTTTTGAAATGTAGCTCGGATGGGGTTGACTTAGACGACTTTAAGTTAGAAGGGGAGGAACTTAAACAAATAGAATATTATCTTTTTGAACCTGAAAAGTCCACAAATAGATCAAATCATCTTCGTCCTCGACCTCGACTATTGCTTAGAATGCTTATAAAAACAATTTTTCCCCGGCAAGGAAGCCATGAGGTCATTTACGATGATGAAGATAAGGCGCTTCAATCAATTTTATCAAATACTCAGATCAATTGGGCTCAATACTTTTAAGATGCTTTTCGTACTTATCATGACTCCAAGAAACGTTCAATTGTCTATGCTCCTTATATTACTCGAATTCTATCTGCCTTCTCTATTCAAAGTCCATCAATTGAATTTGAAAAGATCAAGGTATCCAACATTCGCTTCTTTAGTTTGATGGGATTACCGGAATCTCCTCCGACATTTCCAACATATAATGATTATAAAGCGGAACAACTAGCTTTACAAAAAGAAAAAGGTAAAACAAAAGTAGGCAGTTCCGGAAATGTTGGAGATGAAGGAGATACTGAACAAGAAAGGGATGATGAAGAAAGGGAAGATGAAGAAGAAGAAGAAGATGAAGCTTTTGAGCAAGCTTTTATCCAAAATTCAAACTCGGAAAATTACGAAATTGAACTAGTTTCTGGTACTTCACGCACTTATACTAAAAATGAAAAGCTCAAATCCGACATCACTATCTCTAAAAATCAAAAGAAAATTTCTCAACAAATAGCACAAGGCTTCTCTTCCATCAATTCTAGATTCGATGTTTTAGATGCCAAAGTCGAAGAGAATGCACAAGAATTGAAAAATATCAAGACAATTCTTCGTCAATTATGGAAAAAGTCTCATGGATCTTCTCCTCCTTCTTCTCCAACTTGAGGAGAATGGTGAATGAAGATGGTTTTCTTTTGGTTTGTCTTTTGGTTCAAACAAATTTTCTTTCATAAATTTTTTTTTGTTGTGTTTAAAACTTCTAAGTTGATTGTATAATTTTATCTGTCTTTCTTAGTCAACTGTGTTGGGTAAACAAATGCTGTGTCTTAAACATTGATTTGTTATTATCATTTTGGTACATGCTTGGTTTGTTTACATTTCTTAATTATTTTGTTATTCACAGCTTTGTTACTTCTTTTTATCTAACCACCCCCAACAATTCTTTTTGTTAATGACAAAGGGGGAGAAATAATAACATTTCTGCTATATATTATGGTCATATTGACAGGGGGAGCAAAAGGTATGGTTATACTAATCGATTGAATTATATAGTTGTCATCATCAAAAAGGGGGAGAATGTTGGAACTTGCCTTCTTCGATTTTAATGCGACAACTATATATTTCAATCTATATACTATAATGTCAAATATTCTTACAGGAATCTACAAAAGAAGCTATTATCATATCATCTACAAGATTAAAGTTCTCAAAATTCTATTTAGATATCTATGTACAATCTCTGATATGATGATGAAACACACACACACACACAAATATACTTTTGAAAATCATGTTTTAAAATAAATATCTTTATATTATTTAAAAGATATAAAAAGGTATTTTCAAAATTATATATTATCTCAAGTTCAAAAGTGCTAAAATAAAGGAAGGAACAAAACAGTATAGAATTAGACGTCTGTATATTATTTCAGACGTCTGACATCAATATCAGACGTTTAAAAGTAATATAACAGACGTCTGAACTCTATGCTTTGATACCACTTGTTAGTCGCTATGCACTGGATCGATGATGGCCAAATATATAGATACAGAGTTGACGTGCAGTAATCACAGTAGTAGCAATATAAATATAATAGCAGCGCGAATAAATAGAAAAGTAAAGCAAGAAGCAATCACAACAAAGTTTTTATACCGGTTCGGACCTCCAGTCCTACGTCCAGTCCCAGACTCCTTTTGGAATTTAACTATCACCCTCACTTCGCCCGGAGGAATAGGCACCTGAGCAGCAGAACAGGATTTCAGTACACTTGCCCGAGCAGCCGAACGGGACTTCAATATTTTCTTTTACAAAGAAATAACTTGACTATATATTGTGTCTTTAATACACTGAGTAGTCGAACTGGAGTACAACTTCTATAACCTGTAAAAATGATGAAGAATGACTGTGCAGAGGTTAGGAAGTGGATTAGAACCAGACTTGTATGTTGTGGAGTGAAATAGCACTGGTCTAAATTTGCTATTAGAATGAATATGGAAGTTGGAGCGTTTGGAAGCAATATAATCATATTCTCTCAAATCATTCTCATATTGCTTCCAAACGCTCCAACTTCCATATTCATTCTAATAGCAAATTAAGACCAGTGCTATTTCACTCCACAACATACAAGTCTGGTTCTAATCCACTTCCTAACCTCTGCATAGTCATTCTTCATCATTTTTACAGGTTATAGAAGTTGTACTCCAGTTCGACTACTCAGTGTATTGAAGACACAATATGTGTAAGCTTTGTAGATGAAGCTCTTGATATTTCCCAAACCTCTAGTATCTATCACATCGTCTTGTGTGATTAAGAGCATCTTAGTTAATGGTTGGCTAATAGTATCTATAGCGAAGAACCTTTTTTGCTAAAATCTACACCTAGTGTGGTCACCCCGGCTTCCTTTGTGTACTTTTGGAAGAATTTTCTCAACCTCATCGTTGTTAATGCATCGCTATAGAGGGGATGAGAACTCTAATATAGCACTCCTTCTTTCATAATAAATGATAGTACCTTACGTAGGAGTTTTCATTATTCATTCCAAAGAGTTCCCTTCAGCAAATACTAATTTATTTGGGTCATCCACAACTCATTTTCTAACTCGGCCTCCATGATCCAATCGACATCCATCTAGCCGATGTTCAAAGCCGGTTAAACCTCTACTACAACGAGTTCCAAATATTGCGCATCCTTAGAACTAGCCAATTTGGCTAGCGAATCAACTTTCATAATCCCTTCCTAAGCAATTTGCGGTATTGTAGAATGTTCGATTTCATTAAAATAGTTCCAGAACTTTCATCACATAAGGGGAAAGTCTTGCTCCCTTAGCTTGAAATTCCTTTTTAACCTGTTAGACCACTAAATGATTGTCTTTTGATATATGCACTGTCTTGACACCAAGCCCATTTGCTATTCTAAGTCCCGCAATCAACACTTCATAGTCAGCTTTATTTTTTATCGTTGGGAAATATAGCTTCAATGAATGTCTAATATTCTATCCTACCGAAGTCATAAGAATCACTCCTGGCCTTAGAACTACGTTCGTTGGAAGCCCTGTCTATGTACAATTTCCAATTGAATAGGTGGACCACACCTTCTTCCACTTCTTCATCATGGACGATAAATTCAGTAACAAAATATACTAATGCCTACCCTCATATCTTCCTTCTAGGATGGTATATTATGCTATACAGGCTCAATTGGATAATCCACTTTAGTAATTTTCCCGAGGTCTCAGGTCGACGTGGTACTTGCCTTAGTAGCTAATAAGTAAGCTCTTTTATTAGGTGAGCTTGGAAGTATGGTCGCAACTTCCTTGAAGTAATCAATAAGCAATATGCCAGCTTCTCTGGCTTTGGATAATCCTTTTCCACTTTGGTAAACTACATGCTGATATAATATACTGGCCTTTGGATTCTAGATTCCTTACGTACCAACGTTGCACTTAGTGCATGAGCATATGCTACATGGTAAACAAAAAGATCTTCTCCTTCCAAAGACTTTGAAAAAATTGGTAGTCTTTCCGTGTTCTCAAGAAAATTCGAGAAATATTCCTAACAATACTTCATCCAAACAAACTTCACTTTTTCTTTCTTTAAGGAATCAAAGAATGGTATAAATTTGTCCATTGCCTTCAAAATAAATCGAGTTAGTGCAATGAGCATACCATTCAAGCTATGCATTTCCCTCGTTATCGTTGGGGCGGTAACCTCTTTCAAAGCATTAATATGTTCTTAGTTAGCCTCAACGACCTTAGAGTCAGCAATGATACCTAAGAATTTGCCCAATGCAACTCCGAAAGTGCATTTCAAGGGATTAAACTTCATCCCATAATTTCAGAGCACATCGAACATTTCAAAGAGGTCATCCATGTGATTCATTAATCGCTATGACTTAACTATCATATCATCCATATAATCCTCTGTAGTTTGTCTGATTTGATCTTTGAACATCTTATTCACCAATCTTTAGTAAGTCGCTAAAAAATTCTTCCAACCGAACGACATCATTCAATAATAGTAAAGGCCCAAATCAGTGATGAAACTCATATGCTCTTGATTTGGAACGTGCATTGCTATCCAGTTGTAGCAAAAGTACACATCCATAAAGGATATCAATTCGCGCATTGCTATCGAACATGGTAAGGTAGATGTTCTCAATAGTATCTTTCAAGGGAGTCTAATCACTCGACCTCATGTACGTCGGACGCTTCTTGGTGTCCTGCTTCTTCCCACCAGCGCCTTAGTTTCTCCTTTTCTTATTGTTATTCATAACATTCAGTGAAACATTTTTGGTGCTCCCAATGGTCCACTTAATAGCAACATTACTCTACACCACCTTACTTGATGGTCTACTGCTAACTTTGTTTATTTTACTGCTTTTTATTCTACATTTGCATTATTATTTGCCTATGGCTGAGATTTTGAATTGAAAATCTTGAAAATTACAAGTTAAATTATAAGTAAGTCTAAATACACTATTTACCTCACCTTTATTGTTATAATAGCTGTTGGATCCATTTCACACATATCCTAATCGTCATCAACGATCTTTCATAGTCTACGATGAATCTATATTTGTTTCGGCGGTTTATCCCCAATATGATACCCTAACCTAGAAAACCCAAGAAAAAAAATCACAAGAGAACACACATCCTTGACTCAACAACACAAAGTCGAGACAAACCATCCACAACTCGGTCGAACTGCCCATTGGGTTTGTCCCTACCAAAGGTCTGTCCATTAAGTCAGGTCTCAATCCTAGTCTCTCTATTATGTCACTAGATATAAAATAATGGTATGCATCAGTATCGAATAAAAAATGAATACAGATACCATAAATTTAAAGCATACCTTGGATAACAATGCCTTTCTTTTCTTCTTCGTTGATGGAGCACTCGACGAAGTTGGAATTACATTAAGTACATAAACATACACAACATGTTTGTTATTCAGCAGCTTGGGATAGTCCTATTTCAAGTGCTTAGCCTTTCCACATTTGAAGCATTTTCTTTCAACAATCTTTGGTGTTGGGCGTGTTCTCACCCAGAAGATCTCGAGACCAAGAAGCTTGATTCATCCATCCAGGCTTGCCTAAACTCCATTCGGCATCCACCTCCTTCCACCGAACCAACACGCACCCCACCTCAATGCCGAACCAAGTACCACCGGACCAACCTACTCACCTCCTTCCACCGAACCAGAGTAAACCACCTCAATGCCGAACCAAGTACCACCGGACCAACCTACTCACCTCCCTCCACCGAACCAGAGTAAACCGGACCAGCTCCACCAGGCCAGATTACGTCAGCCCAGGCCCGCCAGCTGCTATATACCTCTAAGACCCCTACCCCCAGCCTCACTCTATAAATAGAGGGACAGGGGTACAACAATGGGGGACAAGTTTGAGAGCTCAAGCACGGATAGGACTTTCAAACGACTTTCTTTTACTTGTATCAAAGCTTTGTACTTGTAATCAAAACAAGAAAAGAGAAATAACATATAAAGTGGACGTAGGCACATTCTGGCTGAACCACTATAAATTTGCGTGTCTTTTTACAGTTTAGCCCCTGCTTTTCATATATTTGCATAAATCTCCAAAATCACTAAGAACAACATAAGATCTACTAAATCATACAACTTTGAGGTGTTTGTCCATTTTTTGTGCAAACATTTTTGGTGCTTTCACTGAGAAGGTAGAAGCTCGAAGCTTCAGCTTCATCCACTTAACATTTTTCCTAACAGCTTTGTTCGCCACTTGGAAAACATGCCTCCCAAACCAAGAAAAGATGTTAACAAAGGAAAAAACATCGCATCCAGCAGTCTTCCAGATCCAGCTGTCACAAATCAAGTAAATCGTCCTCCTCCAGCAGCAGTAACAAATGAAGGACAGGCTAACCCAACCACTCCTGCCACAGAACAGCCTGCAGCAATTACTAGGGCAGATTTGGACAGAGTTGTGGTTGAAGTAACTAACTGCTTCACGTCCCAGTAGGAAGCCTTGGTGGACCATCTCATGTCACGCTTAAGGGACGCTAAAGAATCCAACCAAAACACTGAATCCTGGGGCGAGTCCCAGTCTGGAGGATCTCAGAGACAACAAAGATCTTCCTTCTTCGAAGGAGCTAACGGCAGAAGTAGCCATGGTAGGAGACGAGACCGAGCACAGCCCGAAGTTAGGCATGAGGAAACGTTTGGTACCGAACCCAACGGGGGAGGTACCGGGCGAAGGTCAACTGTAGTTGAGCTTGTCATACTGCCTAACCACGGAAACGCCGGTGAACGGGGCCGAGCTAGAATCCAGCCCGAAGTTGGACCCGAGGAAGTGTTTAGATCAGAACCCAACAGGGGAAGATCAAGGCAAGGGCCAACTGTAGCTGACCCTAGCATGCTCCCAGAAGATCAAAGGCAGCCGCTGGAAAATTTGAGGAATGATAGATGATACCATCCCTACAGGTCATCTGGACGGAATCAATCCCATAGAACAGAACCAAATTCCTTTCTATCTGCTCCAAATTCTGATGAAAGGATGGCACGCTTATTCAGAGAGTGCGTCCAACGGGAGCAAAGAGATCGAGGGATAGGCGCTAGGGTAACCAGCCCTTTCGCCCGCAATATCGAAATTGCTATCACCCCCCGAGAATGGAAGATGCCAACAATGGAACCTTACAAGGGAACCTCCGACCCCATCGTACACTTACAAAGATACACACATCATATGCTCATGAGTGGAGCAACAGAGGGAGTACTGTGCAAATGCTTTCCACTATTCTTAGCAGATCTCGCTACCTTCTGGTTCTGTCATTTACCCCAGGGATCCATCAGCTCGTGGGAAATGTTGAAAGAAAAGTTTATCAGTCAGTTCCGCATTCATGTGGAACAACCTAAGGACGCTTATTCCTTATCCAGCATCAAACAGAAACCCGGAGAAAAACTGCAATAATACCTAACCCGATTCAATGCCGCAGCGGCCGCAGTCCAAGATGCCGACGAGAAGCTTATCCTAATGGCCCTCTGTAGTGGTGTGCATCCGGACACTAAATTCGCTAGACGGTTGACAAAAGAAAAACCAGCTACTTTACCCGATTTCTTCCATGAAGCCGGAAAATATATGAGGCTCGAGGATGCTGCCGTTGAGGGGCAGTCAGGACAGCAAAATAAGGCAACTCACAGCAACGCCCCTGCTGTGGCAAGGGACGTTCGAAGAAATGATTCCAGAGACAATGCTGGGGGCAAGAAGGGAGAAAAGCGCCTATATCGGCCTGGACCGAGATTCGACACTTACACTCCTTTGAACGAGACCGTCGAAAATATCTTCCTTGCCACCCAAGGCGAAGTTAGATACAAACGCCCACCATACAAATCAGATAACGCGCAGAAGTCTGGAAAGTTCTGCCGCTTCCACGAATCGCACGGGCATGATACCAATGAATGCCATCATCTCCGAGATTTGATTGAGGAACACATCAGAAGGAAGAAACTGGAATGCTATGTAAAAGGTCAGGACAGGACCCCAGCTCCTGCCAATGAAAACCCAAGGCTACCCTCACCGGGGGCCGACAGAGGAAACCGCAACGCTAGCAGCTCTAGTCAAGAGAAGATAGTGGTCCATACCATCTCAGGAGGACCGCACATCGTAGATAGAAGCTGGAAAGAGATGGAAAGATATGGAAAGTCGCTTAGAGACAATAAAGACTGTGTCAATTCGGTTATAGAAGAGCGCCACCCAAAGCGGAAAGAAAGTAATGACGTCACATTCGGTAAGCGTGACCTAGAAGGAAGGCAGTACCCTCACATGGATCCCATGGTTATCTCTGCCCGACTCGGTCCCGCCGAAGTTTACCGAATCCTGGTAGACACTGGGAGCTCAGTAAACATCCTGTTCAAACACGCATTTGACAAAATGAAGCTATCAATGAAGGATATATCTCCCTGCGATAAACCACTACACGGTTTCACTGGGGATGCAAAGATGCCCCTCGGGCAAATGGACCTCTTTGTTGAGATTGGAAGCCATCCCCGCTTCATTGTACGGAAGCAGACGTTCGTGCTAATAGAAAGCCATTCGGCCTACAATGCCTTCTTAGGAAGACCAGCCTTGTCTGACTTCCAAATTGTCCTAGCCCCATGGTGCCTAAAGATGAAGTTTCCAACGGGCAATGGAATAGGGGAAGTAGAAGGAGACCAGGACGTTGCTCGAGACTGCTATGTGACTGAACTTCGCAACAACCACAGGAAGGATAAAGGGAAGGGTGTAGAGATTGCCCTCTGCACGAAAAGTCTAGAAGCATAGCAACTAAAGAAAGCCCCTCCTCTTCGATATACCAGCAACCCTTTCAATGAATTAGACCCTAGGGACAAAGAGGAGGAGGCCACCGCCGAGCCTGCAGAGGCTATGGAGTTTGTATCTGTAGACGAGCACGACTCAAGTAGACTATTGAAAATTGGGTCCCAACTAAAAGCAGAGTTGAAGGAACAACTCATCGATTTTCTCCGCCATAACTTGGATGTATTCGCATGGTCACACGCTGACATGACCGGAATCTCCCCCGACAAAGCATGCCACGTATTAAACATTGATCCTATCAAGGCGCCCGTAAAACAAAGAAAGAGAAGTATGGGGGCAGAGCGGTCAGCAGCCCTCGACGAAGAAGTAAAGAATCTGCTCGCCAATGACTTCATACGAGAAGCCATCTACCCGGAATGGATCGCTAACCCAGTGCTGGTAAAGAAGGCTAATGGGAAGTGGCGAACATGCATTGACTTTTCCAACCTAAACGACGCCTGCCCAAAGGATTGCTTCCCACTTCCCCGAATCGACCAACTTGTAGACAGCACACCCGTGCACGAGCTCCTATCTTTTATGGACGCATACTCAGGATATAACCAAATTCCTATGCATGCTCCCGACCAACACCACACTAGTTTCATCACCGACCGGGGTTTATACTGCTATAAGGTAATGCCTTTCGGACTTAAAAATGCAGGAGCCACCTACCAGCGCCTCGTCAACAAGATGTTTGCAGGGCTAATAGGACAAACTATGGAAGTATATGTGGATGACATGCTGGTAAAGTCAAGGAAAGCCAAAGATCACGTAAGCCACCTAGGCGAGATGTTCCAGGTACTTCGACAGTATGGAATGAAGTTGAGTCCACCAAAGTGCTCCTTCGGAGTGTCATCAGGAAAGTTCTTAGGATTCATCGTCCATGCCAGAGGGATTGAAGCAAACCCTGAACAAGTCCGAGCGCTAAGGGATATCAAGATACCTTCCACTCGGAAGGAAATGCAAAGTTTGAATGGAAAAGTGGTTGCCCTAAGCCGATTCATCTCCAAGGCAACGGACAAGTGCGTTCCCTTTTTCGAAGCTCTAAAGAAAGACAAAGGAAAGTTCGAATGGACTGACGAATGCTTAACCGCTTTCCTTAACTTAATCGAACACCTCCAGAAACCACCGGTACTCTCGACTCCAAGCGAAGGCGAAGAATTATACCTATACCTTGCTGTGTCATCTCACGCCCTAAGCGCTGCCTTGGTAAGGGAAGACAACCGCACACAGCGGCCAGTTTACTTCGTCAGCAAGAGGTTTACTAGGGCAGAAGTCAGATATCCTAAACTTGAGAAGCTAGCATATTGTTTACTAATCACATCACGGAAACTGCGTCACTACTTCCAGTCCCATTCCATCAAAGTTCTGACCGATCAACCACTGAGGCAGGTACTCCATCGTCCCGACACTTCTGGGCGACTACTTAAATGGTGCATTGAACTAAGTCAGTATGATATCACCTATCACCCTTGCACCGCCATCAAGGGACAAGCCATGGCTGATTTCATTGCAGAATTCACTACCAACGAAGATAAGGAGCAATTGGAAATAGCAAAAGACATCAAGTGGAATCTCTTTGTGGATGGCGCATCGAAGGAACAAGGCTCGGGGGCAGGTGTGGTAATAATCACTCCCAGGGGAAATAAGCTGCACTATGCTATAAGGTTGGAGTTCGCTGCCACCAACAACGATGCAGAATATGAAGCGGTGATAGCTGGATTAGAACTTGCCATAGAAATCGGAGCCAATTCTTTGTGTCTTCATAGCGATTCTCAACTTATTGTTAACCAAATACTAGGAAAATTCCAAGCTCGAGAAGAGCGACTCATAGCATATTTAAAGAAGACCAAGTTACTTCTCAGCCGATTGGACCACTACTTAGTCCAACACATCCCTTGGGAAGATAACCAAGAGGCCGACGAATTGGCGAAGCAAGCAAGTGTGAGAGACATCGCCATCTTCGAGGCAGTAACCATCTCGAAGCAACTGGCCCCAAGTTTCGAGCAAGTGACTCTGATAGTTGCAACCGAAGAAGCAACTTGGATGACTCCCATCCGAGACTACCTACAAAGCGGCACGCTACCCAACGGGCGTAACGAAGTCAAGAAAATCTGGAGGAAAGCATCCCGCTACACAATACAAGAAGACATCCTCTATCGGCGCGGATTCTCTAACCCGTTATTAAGGTGTGTCGCTGGGAGGGAAGCCAAGGAAATCTTATCTAACATCCATCAGGGAAGCTGCGGAGATCACACCGGAGGGCAAACTTTAGCAAAGAAGATACTCCGATATGGATATTTCTGGCCTACCTTAAGCAAGGACGCCTTAGATTTCGTCAAAAAGTGTGACAGATGCCAAAAGTTTGCTAAGATTCCGCGGCTACCAACAACTGAGATTACTCAAATGACCAGCCCTTGGCCCTTCGCAATATGGGGAATCGACTTAATCGGCGAACTACCAATGGGCCGAGGCGGGGCCAAATATGCTAAAGTGGCAGTCGACTATTTCACCAAATGGGTGGAAGCGGAACCTCTGAATAAAGTATCTTCAGCAAAAGTTATTAACTTCTTGATCAAAAATGTTCTGTGCAGGTACGGAGTCCCACTCAAAATCATATCAGACAATGGACTTCAATTTGACAGCGAGGAATTCGCCAACTGGTGCCAAGAACACGGAATTCACAAAAGCTTCTCATCCGTAGCGTATCCCCAGGCAAACGGACAAGTCGAAGCCGTCAACAAAATTCTGAAAACTCTAATAAAAAAGAAGCTCGAAAAATCAAAGGGCGCTTGGGTGGATGAACTTCCTACGGCACTATGGGCCTATCGCACATCTTTCAGAACATCAACGGGGCACACTCCTTTCTCTTTGGCATACGGATCGGAGGCTATGCTCCCAGTTGAAACCATTGTGCCTTCCCACCGTAGGATCCACTATAACCCAGAAGAGAACGAAGAACTCCTTCACATGTCTTTGGATCTAGTTGAGGAGAGGAGAAATGATGCAGTCCTCAAAGCAGCAGCCCACAAACAAAAAGTGGCGGCATAATACAACTCCAAAGTCAAGCATCGTACCTTACAGGAAGGGGATCTTGTCCTCAAGCGAATCTTCCCTCGCCCTGGAGCGCTAGACCCAATCTGGGATGGACCATATGTAATTCATACAAATCTCCACAATGGAGCTTATATTTTGTCAACAGTGGACGGAGAGGTGTTCCAGAAGGCATGGAACATCCAACACCTCCGTCAATACTTTTCTTAACTTGTACTGCCCATATGAAGTGAATTAACAAAGAGAATCAGTGGACGTAGGCCTTTTCGTGCCGAACCACTTTAAAAAACCTTATCTCTTTTTTAACTTGTTCCTTTATATCTTGGCTGCTTGTTAACATTATCCTTTTCTGTTGAACAAAATCCTATGCACGTAGCATTTCCACTCAATGCACTCTACAGCGCAACTTCACCTGGACAAGACCTAACAGGTACTACGCGAATCTATGCCCTTGCCAATGAGACACTTTTGCTCCGGCATCCCTCTGCTGCGGGTTAACTCATTGCTCGCGACGGCCCTTAAAGCCAACTGTAATGAGCCGATTATAAGCCACCGAGAAGGCCGACTATAGCCGAGGCAGCTCATTACGGCGTTCGGCTTGCCGGCAACTATGAACCGACTATAAGCCCCAACATAAGGTGTGGCCAGCCAGGGGCAGTTCACAGTTGACGATCGGCACCCACGCTAGCCGGCCACAGTAAATCGAATAATACCCACGATTACGGGCCATAATGGCCCGGGTAGTTACTGTGCGCGATCTCGGCTCCGATGTGTCTTAACTGCGGCTGTGGTAAAAAAGAATTAACTCCCCGCGGAGGCGTAAGATGGGTGACAAATGTCTCCAAGACCCACAGCTAGGGAAAGTGACTACAAAGCCCGTTTGCCACGAACTTAAGCACATCGAAGGCCTTCCGTGATTGGAAGTTTTACTATTTCACATATTTCAATTTTACTTAAGAAACTTTTCTCCTATCTTCTGTAACAATCCCTGAAGTACAGGACACAGAACAAGAGACGCTTGCTAATAGAAGCAGATACTCACAGCAAGATACTGGATCGCATCCCTTACTCGGTCACACAGGATAGTCAAAGCTGCCATCTACAAGAAAAATATAAAGGGCGGTATTTCCTTCTTTCATATACGACTATAATTTATTCACACCTCACGCTAACATTGCAAGTCATGAAATTATGACATCAAACACAATTTAATTACAAGAATATGCATAGCTATATTTCTCATACGACATGTCAAAATAGCAAAAACATTCAAAAGACGACAAAATCAGCTTAAGTTAAAGAATTACACGTCAAGAATAGAGCTATTTATTACAAGTAACAAAATATTACAACCTAAGAGTTACTTTACTGTTTTAAGACTAACATATACAACCCTGTCAAGTCCACAAAAAGAGTTTTTCTAGGTCTAATCAAGAGGCCGGCTGCATTGGAGTTTTATTCTTGTCTTGTTGCCCACTTGTCCAGTCAGAGAAAGGATTCATTAATGATAAGCAACCAAGTTAATGGAGAGACTAAAAAGGAAGACTTACCAGCACCTGCTTCTTGACCATCCTGGTCGTCATCCTCTACTTGCACACCTGCCTCCTCAGCAGCAAGCAACCGCATACCCTCCTTCACCGCCACCTTCTCCTCCTTGGTAAACTGTGCAGTGACCACATCCATGCTGAAGGCCACGCCACCCTCTTTATCCGCATCAGCCTTAGCCTCCTCCAGAGCCCGAAGATAAATCTTGGCCATGACCCTAGGATAATCATCCATCCAGGATAGGTTGCCCTGCTTCCAAGTTCGAAAGTACATGTCCTGAAGCATTTCGTCCATCATCCCCTCATTCTCCTCAAACTCCCTCATACGGGCCTCGGAAGCCGACAACCTTCCAACGGCAGTTTCTCTCTCCAATCGGTATCTCGAGCAGTCAGCCTGAAGGGATTTCCGCATCGCCTCCATCTCCTCCTTCAGCTTAGCTTGAGCAAGCTCTGCGGCCTCAAGCCTCCCCGACAACTCCTCTATCTGCTCCAAATCCGCTTTCCGGACTTCATCCACCGTGGCAATGGCCATGTCGATCCGTTCCTTGCAGGTAGCCTCCATTTTCCGCAGTTCGGCCCGGCTGGCCTCTTCCATGGTTTTCTTTAGACGTCCAGAGGCGGCCTCGTGCTGGGAGATTTGGATGGCCTGATCAGCGAGTTGCTTGGCCTGGTCAGAAACCACTAACCGCAATCTTATGTTGGCACTCCCGATTTCCTCCCCGGCCTTGACTAGTCGGGCATGGTGCCCCATCAACTTCCTGGTTTCCTCAGCAACCCGGTCGATGTTTGCCTTAGCTTCGTCCCCCATAGTGACAATCCGAGTAGTAAGCAAGTCGAGGTCCAGAGACTTTGCCTCATCGAGCACCTTTACCATAGGGTTGCGAGGAAGAAGGTGCTCACCGGTAACTTCGTCGAAGGAAATATCATGGGAACTTGGATCCAGATCAGGATGACCCGCAAATGGATTACGAGCCAAGCCAGGACGATCAATCTGAGTAATGGTAGGATTTTCAGACGGGTGCGGAGAAAGTGCGAACTCGGTATCCTCCTCCGTGATGTCATGAAGAGGCTGAACGCGGGTCTGAGGACCAAGTGAAGGTTCGGATAAGGGATGAGTCCTCTTTCTCTTTTGAATACCCTCTTCAATAACCCCGAGAAGAGGACGGTAGCCAACTACATCCCCGAAACGGTGGGTCGAAGGCTTCAGCTTGGTGGAAGCTTTGGAAAGCTTGTATTGTTCAAGCTTGTGCCGAAGATCTGAGGCCTTGGCCATTTTACCTGCTCCTGATATGAAGAACAAGTGTCACAAGCTTACAATGATCCATAATTCGAGAAACGCGGTAAATTAAAAGTTAAAAGAAGAAAGGAAACACATCTGTTATACAAACCCTGGGGAGGAGTAGGATACTGCAATGAGTCCTGGATTTCATTCCAGGACGGGAGCGGATCATAAAATATTCCTAAGTCCCTATCATAAATGGAGCCTGCAGGAGTCAAGAGTTCACCTTGAGTCGTCGGAGCCACCTTGGCTGGAATAGTCTGGGAAGACTCACTTGCACCGGTCCCGGCCTTGTCAGCTTTCTCGGATTTCTCTACCAAAGCCGTTTCTCCATCTAGCCCCTCGAAAGCTTGGTGGAATGCATCATCCGTCCACTCCTGAATCTCGCCTGCTTGCCCAGGAAGCAAGGCCCCGATGCCATCGCCACCGTCGCCACCTTCCCGGTCGTCTTCACCCTCACCTCTCTCCTCCTCCACATCCTCCTTCCCTGGAGTAAGTGGACAATTGCTGGGGGAAGGACCGCCCGACTTCTTAAGCTTCTTACCTCCGACCACTGGAGATTTTAAGAAAGGTTTCCTCTTGCCACTCTCTACTGTGACACCTCCCTTAGCTTGAGCAGCCACCCTCTCCTCCGCCATTTCCCTCTGCTTGACTATTGACTGCTGTGGAAGGATCAAATTATACTCCAGAAGGGTCGCATTTCTGATCAGGTAAGCAGCTGATCTATCTCTCCCAGGGATAGCTTCTATCTTAGCCGCCATATGAACCAGGCGATTAGTCTCCACGACCGCAAAGCCACCTGTCGCTAGCAAAAAATGAAAATGTATGAGAAGAAGCATAGCAACCAGAATGGAAAATATAATTAAAGCATCGACTTACATCCGGAGGTGAAACGCCGAATAGAAACAGAGTCGTCCCTGACGAAGAACCACTCCTTCTTGAACATGCTGTACTTAGAATACAGATCCAAGACCGACTTGAAGGTTACAGCTGACTCCAAGCTGATGTATGGGCACCGCTTCTTATAGCCCCTCAGATTATATAAGTACCGGATCTCCCAATTGGAAGGAGCATGCCCATGCTTCCTCTGAAAGATGACGAAGAGGCTCACCAGTATAGTATAAGAGTTGGGTTGAAGCTGGAATGGGGCCACCTTTAGATATGTAAGAAAGCTGAGTACCCAAGCATTAAGAGGCGGGATGGCACCGCACATACAGTGGTATCTGTTGTAGGCAAAGTACCCTTCGGGAGGGTCATATGGCATAACTTCTCTCCCTAGCAACAGCATGCGCGCCCTATCAATTCCAAAAGAACGGGAGATGACGTCAAGCTGCTCTTCCTTAAGGGAGCTGGAAAAGCAATCGGGCGGGGAGTTCAGAAGCTCCTGAGGGCCGTACCCATCCACTAGTGATCTCGGGACAGGTCCGTGACGTTCTGGTCCTGGCTGAGCAGGGGGCACTGCGGAAGATTCTCCTTCACCCTGGAACTTCTTTTTATCTGATCGAGTTTCTGCTTTTCGAGACATTTATCTGTAAACACCGAAAAGGCATATTGTTAGAACAAGAGTCATAATCAAAACATAACAAGCTAAGGATTCATTCGCTTAAAAGCACCCAGAATACACGTTCATTCGGCATTCTCATCTCAAAGAGCCCATTCGGCATTCTCATCTCACAAAGCCCATTCGGCAGTCTCGTCTCAAGGAACTCATTCGGCATTCTCAACTAAAATTCATTCGGTACGAACGACACACACACTTCATTCGGTGAACACAAATGCAAAGCCATTCGGCGAAGGGAAATTGAGTACCTGATTCGGCAAGCTAAAGTGGTTCGGCGGTAGGTTAAAATCTGATTCGGCTATGTGACTGACTTGGCTCGGCTGTTTCGTTCGGTAGAAGGTAACGGAGGCCCTAGGCCCTTACTTATAGGCAACCATAGACGACCGGACCGGCTGATTCGGCGAAAGCATCCAAGCTAACGTCATTAGTTTTAAAACAAAGCGTGGCACATGCCGGCATATGCCCCACTTTGGGGGGCAAATGTTGGGCGTGTTCTCACCCAGAAGATCTCGAGACCAAGATGCTTGATTCATCCATCCAGGCTTGCCTAAACTCCATTCGGCATCCACCTCCTTCCACCGAACCAACACGCACCCCACCTCAATGCCGAACCAAGTACCACCGGACCAACCTACTCACCTCCTTCCACCGAACCAGAGTAAACCACCTCAATGCCGAACCAAGTACCACCGGACCAACCTACTCACCTCCCTCCGCCGAACCAGAGTAAACCGGACCAGCTCCACCAGGCCAGATTACGTCAGCCCAGGCCCGCCAGCTGCTATATACCTCTAAGACCCCTACCCCCAGCCTCACTCTATAAATAGAGGGGCAGGGGTACAACAATGGGGGACAAGTTTGAGAGCTCAAGCACGGATAGGACTTTCAAACGACTTTCTTTTACTTGTATCAAAGCTTTGTACTTGTAATCAAAATAAGAAAAGAGAAATAACATATAAAGTGGACGTAGGCACATTCTGGCTGAACCACTATAAATCTATGTGTCTTTTTACAGTTTAGCCCTGCTTTTCATATATTTGCATAAATCTCCAAAATCACTAAGAACAACATAAGATCTACTAAATCATACAACTTTGAGGTGTTTGTCCATTTTTTGTGCAAACATTTGGATTTCTGTTGTTCTTGCTAAGGTAGCCTATTTTGCAGTTACAACAAATAGGCTCCCACATGTCCTTCTTTCCCTGGTGTTGCATTTTCCATATGTTGTTGTTCCATTTCATCTTGAAACCCATTCAAACTTATAGCTTAGGCTCTTTTTTGGCAAAAACAACTACAATGGACTTCAGATGTGGATTTCCATGTCATAGAGCCTTCACAATAAGCTTTGTGCTGGATTCATCAGTATGACCCGCTAGCCTTTACCTAAGATATTTAACAAGCTATAATAAAATGTTCATTCTTTTTCAGTAAACTATCGATGAAAAACAAACCATACTTCACAAGCATATTGAATTCAGCCACATACTCTAAAATAGAAATCTCCCCTACTTTAGATCACCAAACTTCCTAAACAAACCGAATTTGGAGGTGCCGGTATGAATTTCTCAAATCGAACTATAAACTGCTCCTAAGTGAATTAATCCTCAGGAGTAGACTTGATATATTTCAACCATCCCATAGTCGGTCGCTGTAGTTTCCTGAAGACTAACTTCCTCTTCATCGCATCCTTCTATTTTAAGTGTTCAAAGATGCATTCACAGGTGTCCAACCAATCCTGCATCTCCATAGCTGATTTCACTAAAAGGAATTTTTTCCCTAAGGCTATAATAGTCTTTGTTTAACTTAGAAAATTTAGCTTCGAATGCTAGCACGGAGCACTACAACCGAGCGCATTAGGAGCTCCCACCTAGGAATGTTGCAACATGTTCCTCATCATCTCATTGAACATGATCTAGATATTGAGATTGGCTTCTAATCCCAAGCCTGCACCACCCTCTAGTCTAGACATAGAGGTCCTTACAACATTTCTTATTTGCTGACTCATTCTTACAATCTGTAATGAGAAAGATCAATCTCTCAAAAAAGGCTACATAAATGGTACTTCTATATGCAATACAACTTATACTATATGTACTACTATATAATTTTAAAACCCAAAATATATAACAAGTATGCTTACTCATATATCACTCAATCCAATCAACTTTGGTCGTTACTCAGACTAAACTTTGTTATCAAATGTCATAAATGCCCTACACCTCTATGATCCGATGTACCTGTATAGTACGATGTAGCAGCACTCAGCCGATATAGAGTGGTAATCAAGAGTAAAGCAGAACATACCATATATTTCATAGTGTATAGGATAGCTTATAATAATCACACAGATTTAAAACAGGAGAGATAGAAATATAATTAAAATGAACCACAAAATCAGAGTATAGCAGATTTATTGTTGTTATACAAAACAAGAAATAGAATTCATACATCAAATAATATACTCAAATGGAAACCATCTCTAGACAAATAATAGCATAGTGTGGATACAACTCCATAGTAGAGTATAATGGAAAAGCTCCAAAGGTAGATATATGAAAGGAAAAACCTCATACTCTTCCTTTGTACAGCTCCATGTGCTATCTCATACTTGCTATCTAGTCTACTCAATTAAGAGTACCAGAGATAACAAGAAGCAAAACATAAAACCTCGAGCCAGACAATAGTTTGGTATGTGCAATCTACAATCTCAAATACTATAATAGCCTATGCAGTAAATAGGAATACTAAGTACAAGAATTCATACATGTCCTGTCTCTACATTCAACAAGTTAGCACATAACACAACACAGGTTATACTATCATCATATGTGTATACAACCTTAACTACAATTTGAGTGTTAAGATATCTAACACGGTAACACCTACTTCACATGACATCCATCCTAATCGCAAAATAATCATGGCAAACATAGAAGTCATAACACTCATAACAATCAAAGCAATCATAACGACCACCATTAAGGTCTCTCATCACCCTTAAGATATCCTTGGTTATACGATAAGTTGTATGACCATCACGAAGGTCGAAGACACATTGCATACTAATCAAAATCGGTGCACAAACACTTACGATCACATGGGTAGTTTGTAACATCCATAATTTTTCATAACATTATTCAGAAGATTTAATTAGATAAATTAAATAGAATAATGATGATAAGGGGATTGAGATTTGAATAAATTACATAATAGGGTCGTGCTTATTAACAAAGTAAATGGGCTTTAAATTGGTTTAAAGGTTAATTAACTTACACATGGGCATGTTAGTAAATAACCATTTTATTTTGCACGGCTATATCTTTTTGGTAATTGTCCATTCACGTTCATTTTCTCAAATAAAAAAAACGCAAACCCTAAGATAACCGGCCATTAACAAGGAGGAAAAGAGGGATTTCAATCAAAAGCTAAAGATCAAAAGCTAAGGAGGATTAATCAACAAAAATTTCAAATTCCTTATCAAGTTTAAGGTGAATAATAATCACATACCATCTCTATTTTTATTCTATGATTATATGGTTTCAGATTTATGATTTAAATTCATTTTTGGTGATAAAATGGATGATGATATGCTTGAGTTATATTATGTTGATTTATTTTAATTCACACGCATATGAATTAGCATTGTTTTGATGTAAAACCAAGAATCTATTATTTCAGATTGCTATGGAAATTTTTTATGTTAAGTAAAACATGATTTTGGAGATGGGTTTTAATTTTCAGAATTTTCCAAGCTATGGAAATTTTATTATAAATTTCTAGTGAAAAATATGATATAATTGGATTTAACATTTATTTTTAGTATTTCAGGAAGAAATTGGGTCTAAAATTTTTATATGTTTGATTACATGATGAAATTAAATTTTTGTAATTTTTGGGGATTTTTCCTAATTGATTTACTAGGGAAAATAAATTATATTAAAACAAGGACTTTTCTGAAATAATTGGTTTTAGTATATGGAAGGGCTTAAACGTTACATTTTTATGGTTTTAACTTGATATAAATGAGGTAGTTTTAAATGTAAAGTATTTGAAAAGTTTTTATGGCAGTCAATCAATGTTTTACAAACAGGCCAGTTGTTATAAAGTAATTATGAAAAGTTGCAACAATTCAGCCTTTATCCAGAAAAAGGTGTTCCGCCTCATATAGTAAATACCTTTCGACTCCTTTGATTCTGCCTCGTCCCAGTCGAAACCAACATAGTCAAAACCGCCATAGTCGAAACCAATACACAAGATATCTCTTAGATGGTATGTAGTGGATTGGAAGGATGGTGGAAGCCTTGGTGTCGAAAGGTTAGCTTTCGATGGAGTCAAAACCCTGCCTTGTTTTCATAAGTTAAAATTCATGCCTTGTTTTGCTTAAAGCTTTCGACATAGTCGAAACATATGTTTTCAAAAGGTTTTATGAATGGCTTTCGGAGAAGGTTGCTGTACTATATAAAGGAGTTAGCTTTCAAAGGGGTACTTTTTCCTTAAATAAGAACTTTTGAAAGGACTGGTTTCGACCAAGTCGAAACCAAGCCGCTAATATCCCTTTCGACTGCATTGAAGTCATATATGTTGTCGAAGGGGTTACTTCTGTTTTAACGTAAGCCTTTTTCCTGAATGCTTTCGAAGGGGTTGAAGGTTTCGAAGGTGATGGAGTCAAAAGGGGGTTTCGACTCCATCCTTCCAAGTTTTAACTTTTAAAGGTCTTGCTTTTGACTAGATGGTTCCAACACCATCAACTTTTCCCCAGATAAATTTTAGTCGGTTTCGAAAGAGATACTTTCGTATATAACCAATTTGACCCAAGTTTTATTTTAAGGAGTAAACCCAATGCTTTCGAAAGGGGTACTTTCATTTGTTTCGAAGCACTATATTTTAAAAGATGATTTGATACCTTCGAAAGAGAATATTTATAAAAGGGTTTCGAAAGGTATATATAGTATGTTTTGAAAAGAAGTTTTTGCTTTCGAAGGAGGTTATCCAGAGGTTTTCAAAGAGATGTTTTTAAGATTTCAAAACATAAACCCAATCTCAATTTAAAGTATTAGCCATGGCATAAATAAACATAAATATTTTGAAATGAAGAAGTTTTCCTTGATATTAAAGGTTAAAGGGTTTAACCAGGATGTATATATATAAAGAGGATATCAAGGATAACGAACCATATGTTATGTTTGCTTCTTCATATATTTATTCACATTGTTATTAACCTACAACAATATTTTGAGGAAATGGCAGAATAACCAGTTAGGTTGACCCAGTAGTGAATATAACTTAACAAATGTTAAGTTCTTAATTAAAGGTATTGGCAGGGGCCAATAGGTTTACAGTAAGCCCATAAAAACTGTATGATATTGGCAGGGGCCAATAGATTCATAGTCAACCCATGAAAACTATGATTTGATACTAGCAGGGGCCAGTAGGTTTGTAGTTAGCCCATGAAAACTATATCCGGATTAAGATATTGGCAGCCAGCCAATAGGTTCCTAGTTAGCCCATGAAAACTAGGATAAGAAATAAGATATTAGAGTTACCAATAGGTTCTTAGTGATCCCATGAAAACTAATTAATTGGAAAGATAATCCTTAACATTTAACAGGTTAATAGTAATCCTAGTAACTATAATCGAGACAGATTGTCAGAATTAATGGGGTTAGGTAATCCAGAATTGATTTATTTGTTTTACATATCATCATAATGTTTTGAAATACTATGTTTTAACCATTGTGGATGTAGGAGCACAGTATATGGTTTTATAAATGTTTAAGGATACTAGTGTGGGGAAAACCCATTCCGTTAAGCGGCGTGGTCGCACTAGATATCTAAATGGTTTGAGATGGTAAATTATTATTCGTACCAAGCTTTATGTCTGAATCGAAGTTTTTTTCCCCCTTAAACTCTCACGTACTCAATTGATTTTGAGTAGGTTGAGAGTTAAGATTCTCAGATGTTCTTTTAGACGAATAAAGCTTCTGAAGATGTGTAGGAGGCAAGCTTGTTATTAGAGTTCTTTTATTTCTGTCATGTGTTTTGTTTGTAAAGGCAAATAGTTTACTAGCCTATCTATATACTCTGATCTACCAAGAGGGCATCTTCATATGTCGCTCTTGGCGTATTTTGTATTAATTATATGTTATCTGAACATGGTTTGCGAATTGGGATTATGTAATCTATTTGGAATATTTTGAAATTGAATGTGGAATTTGTTTTTTGTTTAATTTTTTCCCGTATTCTTATGTTTCTGTGTATCAATGTATCTAATGTCACCGTATTTGGTCGCCGAGGATTAATAACTATGGATGACTACAACATCCATAGCTGTTAGTTTTGGGTCTCCAAGCAGGGGGATGTTATAAGTTGGTATCAGAGCATAGGTTTATGAAACTTTAAAAGAAACCTAAACCTAAAAGATTTTCCAATAATAATCCAATGAATCAGATAATAAGATTGGGGTATGGGTTAACGTTATAGTAACGTACTTGTATTTGCTATATATATATATATGTAAGTGCGTATTCCCTGCTCTCTTAGACTGTTCTTCTATATCTTACTAAGGCTCGTATGCAGATTTATGAGAAATGATGGAAGCAGGAAATGGAAAAGGAAATCTTGGTGGAGGAAGCACCACGACTAATGGAAATACTCGACCCGCTACCAGGAGAAACCCGGGTCAACCGGCTAATGCTAGTAATCAAAATGCTAAAGCCAATGTGGGTGCTGGAAATCCACCAGTAGATATGGGGTGATGTATTAGTTCTTTGTTGGTTTGATGCAAGCTGGAGCTACTGCTGGAGTTGCTGGAAATGTAGCAGGAGCTAATCCTGTGGCTCCAGTTGGGAATATTTCTTTGCTAAGTAGAGATTACACCAGTTTGGGTGGGAAGCCATTCTTGGGAACAGAGAGTGCCGTAGATGTTCAGAATTGGTTGTTGCATTATGAGTGTATATTTTATGATTTAGGCCTGAATGGTGGACAAAAGAGGAGGCTGGCCTCTAGATAGTTGCAGGGGTCAGCACTACATTGGTGGAATAGTGTCACCGTCGGAGTTCCGGAAGAGCAGTTATCTTGGGCTGATTTTAAAACAAGATTTGAGCAGAAGTTTGTATCTGAGTTTGCTAAGTCTGAGCTGATGAGGAAGTTTATGGATTTAGTGCAAGAAGAGATGCCAGTAGTCGAGTATGCTACTAAGTTTGAAGAACTGTCTCGATATGGATATGCTATTATAGATACCGACATCAAAAGGAATGAGAAGTTCATTCGAGGACTGAGGTCCGAGCTTGCTAGAATGACCATGACACATGTCCGTGATCCTTGTAATATAGTGGTGGAGATGGCCACTCGCCATGAGGAGTTACTTGCCGATTTAGCTAAAGAGAAGTCAGAAGAAGAAGGGAACCCGGAAGGGAGATACTGCCAAGAAGTCAAAGGCTGAGGTAGTTTCCTATAAGTGTGACAAGAAGGGTCACTTTGCTAATGAATGCCGGTCAGGAAATGGGAAGAAAGCTACAAGTAAGAAGAATGTGAAATGCTTCAACTGTGATCAAGTTGGGCATTACAAGAATAAGTGTCTAAGGCCAGTTAGGGAGGACAAAGGAAAGGTCTTTGCTACTGGGTCAGCTAGGCCTACTGCAGCAGATGTCATCAAAGTTGATGCCACCTCTTTGGTCATACGTCGTCAACGTTAATGTCACCTTTTTGGACCTACAACATCAATGCATGATGTTTTCTTTATTTTAAAGAATGATTTTAATAGGTTTATCAACGTTAAAGATAATTAGCTTTAAGGAAATAAATGGTGTTTTAGCCCAATTTTGTGTGAAGTTTGCTAATGATAAATATTACTTAACTTTAAGTAATTTTATTGTGCATGCAGTTACCGATTGAACGTAGTTTACTGAATGATGCTAAATGTTATTATTATCAATTGATCGGTTAAACTTACATATATTTTCATTGCCATACTCACATTTCATGACCCAATACTACATCTTGGGATTTTGGGGCAGAATTACCGGTTAGGTTGTCCTAGTAGTAGGTATGGACAGGCTAAATTCTAGAATGAGTAGAATTGCATCCAGTAGATCAGATAGATCAATTGTAATACGATACCCTGAACTGATCCAAAGATATGACTCATTAATTAAAAACTAGGTAAGATGGTAGATGGGACTAGTGTAGAGACATGCCCTATGCTTCAGCCGTTATCCCTTGTTTGGTAAAGTTATGCGATTCTGGTGCGTAGGGCTTGTCAGTAAGGAGACACAAGGATGTTTGCATACAAGAACGAACTCGGGGCTCTATGTGCTCATCAGATTATTTAAGTTGTTTTACTCCGAACTGTATTTGGAGAGTTGTAGACATCTAGTTATGTATTGGCCCGAGTCAGCCCGATAAGTTATTGGTTAACCTGTAAAGCCATTAGGTTTATAGTGACCCAAGAAAATCTATGATTTGAGACAATCAGTCTATTGTTGGGAAGGGTAAACTATGGGTGCACATAACCTTAGGATGACATTATAGTCAGACTTACCTAGGCTGCATGCAAGCATATGAATATGTTAACCATTGTGGATGCAGATGCATGATTATGATTGACATATTTTGGTAAAATACTAGTAAGGGGAAAGCCTATTCTGCTCAATGGTGTGGTCTCACTAGATATCCATTTTGGTTCGAGATGGCATGTTATTATTCACAAAAGACTTTTTCTCTGGCTCGATGGTTTTTGTTTTTCCCTTAAACTTGGGGTACTCATTTGAGTAGGTCGAGAGTGGGGATTTTCAGGTTAGAAGAATAAGCTTCCGGAGACATGCAGAAGGCAAACTAAGTAATGTACGAGCTTTAATTTTGTAATTATTATATTTTCTCTGACGTGGGCAATGAATGGGATTATGTAATGAATGTGAACCTTATTTATGAAATGTAACGAAAGTTGACTAATAAAAAATGTTTGAAATTTTTATATTCATATGCTTTTGATGTTATTGATATGATTGACAATACTGCATTTTGTCACCTGAGAATAATATTATTGATGACTGCAACATCGGTAGGGCTTATTTTCGGGCCATAAAATAGAGGACGTTGCAGCTGAGTTTAGGAGGTGCTTCGAAGTCAAGTTCATTTTGGAGGCTGAATCGAGAGTAGAACTAGAGAAGTCCGTTCATTTGGAGCATGGAGAATAAAGTATTAAGAAGTATGTTAATGAATTTAACTAGCTAGTGAAATATGAACTAGATCTCATTAATAAAGCAACGAAGAAGGCAGCAAAACTTTCCAAAGGGTTGAACTAGTCTTTGAGAGATATAGCTTTGAGGCATGTACCCACTGGAGCTAGTTTTGAGAGCTTAGTAAAGACGGCGTCGTTGAATTCAGTTGCTAAAGAAGAGCCTAATGAGGCAGAAGGAAAGCCATTTAACAAGAATAAATGCAAGGGGAAACAAGTAGGGAAGCACAAGGCAAAGCAAAAAAACCAGGGGTTAAATGTAGAAGGTCCAATATGAAGGAGGGTATGTCAAAGGACCGTAGAGCGAATATGTTAAAGATTAAATATGTTGAATACAACTAGCAAGGGCATATGAAGAGAGATTGTCCAACCTTGCCTAATACTACTACTCGGATAGTTCTAGCATATGCACTTAATGTCGTTCCTAGCTAAAGCGCAACTCCATTTGTTGACAAGGGAAAGAAAGTCGTCATGGAAGGTGTGTTAACTCCTTTTGATTTATCTATTTGCACTTTGTTTCACTCCAGAGCATATCACTCCTTTATGTCGAGTAAATTAGTAGGTGGATTATATTTAAAGACAAATATAATCACTGACCCTTTTATAATATCGAATCCCTTTGAGGGATCAACCCATTTATCTGTGATTTTTAGGGATTTGAAGTTATATATTTTGGGTTTTGAATTTTACTGTGATGCATTTATATCGGGCTTTTTCTACTTTTAGTTTAATTCGGAGGATGAACTGGATGTATATGTATGGAGCAGTGTTGGATTGTGGTACGAAATTTATTTGCCTAGGTACTTGTAATAGGCGCCACCTTGATATTTATTACGAGCCCAACAGTTCTTCTATGTTAAGTTATTTGTGCTCGCTAGGCCTATAATAAGATGAATTATCTTTTGTTCCTATTGTTTGAGATTTCCAAACATTTTTGTTGAACTCTCTGGTCTTCCTCCTCGTAGGGAGACTGAATTTCAAACTTATTACAAAATGGATATCAGGCCTCTTGTTTTACCACTTGTGCATGTGCTTCCTTGAGAAAGACGCGAGCTTTGTAAACATGTAAATAAATAATTGAAGAAGAATTTTATTCAGTGCAGTGTTTCAAAATGTGGAGCATTTGCTATCTTTTCTACTAAAGCAGATGGCTCCGTAAGGATTTTCACCGATCATGGTAAAGTTAATAAGCCAACAGAAAGAATTGTTATCCACTACCACGTATTGATGACTTATTTGATTTGTTAGTGGGGGCACGGATATTTTCTCAACTTGACTTGGCTTGTGGATTCCACCAGTTGTGTGCGGTCGAGGACAATATTAAAAACCACTTTTTATGCATGTGACATACTTTATGAGTTGTTAGTTATTCCATTTCGATTGACCAATACCCCAACATCTTTCATCGATCTTATGAGTCAAGTCTTCATGGGATTATGAAAAAAGTTCATGGTGGTATTGTTAGATGATATACTTATTTATTCGAAACGCGAAAAAGAGCATAAGTTTAATTAAGGGAATTACCCAATACACTGCATAGGCATAAATTAAAAGCAGCATTTTCTAAATTTCACTTTTGGTGCAAAATAGTTTGCTTTATTGGTAATTTTTTTATTTTGAGCATGGATTGTCGATTGATCCAAGTAAAGTTTCCGCAGTTCAAGAGTACCACATACTGAAAAGTGCTATAGAGGTAAGAGGTTTTCTTGGTTTGAGGGGCTTTTACTGAATGTGTAACGACCCGTAAATTTCAGTGGTTTTATTTATTTAATTAATTGAATTTGTGTGAAATTTTAAACAATAAAATTTTGAAATATAAATTTGATATTTGGAATGCGTCTAATTAAAGATAGCAACTGGTAAATTTTCGTCCGAAAATATGAAAATTTATTTCGCGCGTAAATTTACTTCAATTTAATCAGTTAAAAATTGGTGATAATAAAATATTTTCCAAACCTGAATATTTTACATATAAAATTTGTAAATCATCTTCTAAGTGAGACGTCATCTTTCGTTTCGTCAAATTTGGATGTCTATTACTCCGTTTACCTTAATTCTGGCTGAATAGCAGCATTTCTGGTACCAATTATCGACTTTTGATCGGATGATCGTACCACTAATATCTGTATACTGTTTTGATCGTCTCGTCGTGCTGATCTCTGCGGTATATTTATTTCTGTATTTTGAGGTCCGGTACGCGACGGAGACAATAAACTGTTCACCGTAGCGGTACCACATTTTGACTTTACACTTTCCCTTGTTTTCAAATCTAATCGTGCATCCCAAGCAATAATTTATTACTTCAGTACTTTGCATGAAATCAAGGGAATTGAATGTTACAAATAATTTATTGCTTCCTTATCCATTCAAAATCTTACATCAGTTACAAATCTATAAATTGCTTTAAAGTTTGCAGCTAAATGAACGTGTGAACGTTGCCGTTTCTCCACTTTATATTTGACTCTAAAATAGCTGTTACTTCTAATAATAGCTGGGTTCAACTCGGGCCCTTGACATTCGCAATTGTTTAAAATAATATATTACTTTAAACTGGTTGTTATTTATATAATACAAGTTGGCCACGTTTCTTTCTTTTGAGCGTATCTTCCTCCATTTTCCTTTTCCTTCGGCTACCTCTTCATTTTCTTCTCCAGCAATTATCTCCCCTCTTCTCACACGTCATACCACCCCAGCAGCCACCCTTCCTTGCACGCAAACTCAACATGAACAGAAAACCCAACGCCGAAGCCTCTTCACCCATCAACTCACGCAACAGCCACCTTGCAAGCTTCTCCTTAGCCTCCTTCTCGGAAGCCCGCATAGTCCTCCCTTCCCTCCTCCTTACATCTGTAAGCCTAGATCTCATTTTTTTCTGTATATTTAGTTTATATATATATGAGTTTTAGCAGGGCATTATATAAATGTTTTACAGTTTGTTATATGTGTTTTAACCCAAGTGTTTATGCATGTGTATGTATATATCGAAGTTTGCCTGAGTTCTGTTTATAGTAAATTTATATATATATTTGTAGTTTAAATTTTTCGTTTAAAAGTATATTTCGTGTGCGTGTGTTATTAGATATACATCCGGATATGTATTTACAAACAATACAGATATGTATTTTATATGTCAGTGTAATGGCAGTTTAAATTTACAGTATATATATACATTTACATAGAGGTTCGTACGTTTCCTATATATTAAATTCGTATAGTGTTTATATTTTCTATCAGTTAACTTTTGGTTGTTGGATGATTTTATTTACATATGACTGCTATAGTATCAAGTCTGTATAAGTTTATAAATTTTCTGTTGAATTATTTTTAATATATTATATATATACATTTCATAGGGACGTATTTTATATGTAGGTATACATCTCTATTTGTATACAATGCAGCGTGTGTTTGTGTATATATATGGGTCAACAGTACATATTACATAGGAAGCCTTTATATATAAAAGAAAATATAGATATTTTACTGCTTTGGGGCTGCGCCTGTTCTCAGTACTCTATATATAGTATTAGTGGTATAGGTATTTTACATCATATATTGGTACAGTAAAGACGTTTTCAGGTATTTATATTGTTTCTGTTAGTTTTGGATGTTAGTTTGAACCTATAATTATAATATAGCTATGTATTTGTAGGTGTGCAAATTCTGTTTTATTATCATTCTTCTTATAGCTTGTAGCATTTTATGTAATGTACATATATAGGTATGAAAGTTTATATAGTATATATAATTTATAATATATACAAAGTATTTAATATATGTGTGTTTATTTCAAATCAAAAATGGTATACATGTTTGATTTTAGTTCATGTGTTATAATTTAAACAATGATTTTGATATATAAAGAAAATTTAATATGTGTTTGAAATTTTAAAAGAGTATGAGTTTCGTGTATATATATATATATATAGTTATATATGGTTATATATACATATATATATACTTATATCAATTATCTTCATCGATCTAATACTGATTTGATTTCGTCTATTCTTACTGATCAGTTTTGTTCGTCAATTCGTGCCCATTTCACTTTGCTTTGGAATTCGCGCTTGGATTCGTAATCTACTTCGTTATCAAATTCCTCTAGCCTCGAAAGGTGAGCAATCACTCACGATTAATGTTCTTATATTTATTAAATTTGATTTCAATTGAAATATCAATTGAAATATGCTGATGTTAGTTATTTACATTGTTATATATGTCATTATCGGTATCTGTTCACCTGTGACATCTGACACCATTATCTGTTATTTATATTGTTGATATATGCCTGTTACTGTTGTTATTTTATTTTCATATCTGTTATCACTCTACAAGTTCCCTGTTAGTATAGAATCACTATGGGTTGAAATGATACATACCCGAACGATCTGTAGAATAGGAGAAAATCGTTATGGGTTGAAATGATAAACCCAAGCGATTTTCATTGGATTGAATTTGGGATTTCGGGTTGAAAAGATATATACCCGAATATGATTTAAATTTCGGATTGAAATGATAAATATCCGTATCACTTGACCATAGGATAGAAAATTATATATAGGCACCGTTGGTCTATATATAAACGTTTTGAAAATGATTTCTATGGTTTTGAAGAGAAAAATATGGTTTTGATAAATATTGATTTTAAAGATTTATTAAAGTTGATTTAATAAAGTTGATAAATAATATGTTTAAGTATTTATTTAATATCTATATTTTCAAATATAGAATTTATAATGATTTGAAATTGATTGAAATTATGCTTATTTAAGAATTATACTCAAATAAGTTGATTTGAAATGTATTGAATTTGAAATTAAAGAAGTGTTTTACAAACTTGAAATTTGAAAGGGTGACTTAAATGGATATTTCAAACGTATAAATATTTAAATGAGATCTTTTGTTTATTTAAATTGTAAATTGAAATTGTATTCAAATGTCTTGGAAATGTTAAGTTAATATTTCAAAATTAAATAATTGTAAAGTGAATCTGATATGTATATAAATTTATCGAATTTAGTTTTGAAATGTTGAATATTTAAAGCTTTGAAATATATTCAAATTGAAATGGCTTATTTTATGGTTTAGATACGTATTTGAAATTGATAATTTGAAATGGTTTATTTAGAAGCTGAATCGAGTTGAAACGGATGATTTGGGATTTGATTAAATTAAAATTTTGGAATTCAAGTTAATTTGAATCGATTTGTGAAATTTGAGGAAACTAATTTATTTTATAACGAAATTTTAATATCTAAACTGTTTAAAAGGAAAGTGTTATGATTTCCAAAATACCGTGATTTCCAGACTATGATTTCGAAGCATTATAATTTTGGAAAGTAATATGATTTTGAAAGTGGATGTATTTGAAGTGAAATGATATCGTATTAAATTGGGTTTTGAAATGATAATGATATATTTTGGCTTTGAAGTATAAACTATTTTTAAATGACCACGGTGTTATAATAACGATTGGTTGGCAAAGAGACCGGGATTGGATATGGACATACTCTCTGTCGATACCGAAAACCACTTTGACAACCATGTATGCGGTGGAGATTCCAGAATGAAGTAGGATGGTGGCGACGTTCTTAAGGTATGTTACGTGGACCCAACTCTCATGAGTTGGCATAAGGTGGCTAAAACAGGAGCGATCTCGGACCAGTGAGGTAGCACCTCTTCTCGGACGCATTTCTTCGATATTATACTCATACTTGTGATTTGACTAGATGGCCATCCTCCGATTTAGGAGTGTTGTTCGAGGTGGAACGGTAGTGGCTGCTATGCGTATCCATCAGTCCGTGTGCGTAATTGGTATATCTACCCTGGCATTGCCTAGTTGTGCCGTGTCACCTACCATATCGAGCTTTACTACGATTATGATTTTAAGATCCGACCGCGTTAAGGTTCTCCATCCCCTTAACGCTATTTTCCGATATGATTATACTTTACTTATTTAGACACTATTATAATAGCGAATATTACTACATAGTAAATAGTTTAACGGATCCTTAGGGGATGGTTATCCCAAACATCCTTTAAGTTACTTGTATTTCAGTTGATATTTCACTTGAGTTGGATTTATTAATATAAGAATGTTAATCCTGACTCGAGTGTTTTGTGTTTTGCTTTACGCTCAGGTCAGACTGAGTGATACAGCATTTGAGACTCACCTTTGGAGTTGGAGCTTCGCTTGGAGATCCAGCTATCTATCGATCCTGCTTTCAGTTATTTCGTCGATCCAGTGATGTATTCAGATCTGGTATTTGATTATTGTATTGAGACATCTATTGTATTTGAGACCTCTGTTGTATCTTGTTTAACTCTGTTATATATATATATAGTAGCTTCATGAACTACTATCCTTTGTTTCCGCTGCAGTATTTTTATATTACTCTGTGTCTGTGATCTGTAATTATTTTATTCACTGTATATGCTGAGTTTTGCCAAATTTTATTTACAACGCAGTATTTTGAGCAATTCAACTCCGGCATGAGTGTCTACCTATACACTTATAATGGATGCGAATGGTTGAAAATACTGGGTCGTTACAGAATGTTTATTAAAGATTTAACGAAGTTTCTTCACCATTGACACACCTTACTAAGAAGAATTTGGTTTACTCGTGGAACTCAAAGTAGACGATTACTTTTATTAAGTTAAGGAATTATTGACTAGTGCATCTGTTTTAGTACTTCCTGATGGTTCAAAGCTGTTTATTATGTATACCTATGAGTGTAGTCCTAGGCTTTTTATTGGAAGGATAAACTTGTTTGTCATACTATTCGATAATTAAAAGTGCATAAGAAAAATTATCAACTTGTGATCTTTGGTTTGCAGCTATTATTTTTGCAGACAAATTTTGGAGACGCTATCATTTAGGGGACCGGTTTGAGTTTTCTACAGATCATAAAATTCCTAAATTATTTGTTCTCTCAAATCTCCCAAAAAGATTTGAATTTCCAACAGCAAAGGTGGACGAAGTTCTTGGTGGCATATGATATTGATACATCATATAATCCAGGCAAAGGTAATGTTATAGCATGCGCCTTCAGTAAGAGACATACGATGCTTGGTTCTGTGTTTTTAGAGTGGAAGCACATGGAGTTCATTTCAGCATTAAATTTATGATCTTCGTTATGTCTAGCACCGCGGTTATCAGCAGCTTTAGATGTTTAGCCTTCATTTATGAACAATATCAGTTTTAGTCAGAAGAAGCAAGGCATGGATTTAATAGGTATTTTTGAGAAGCTAAATAGAGGCGCGCATTTAAGCCTTTGGACCACTATTCCATTAATTATTTAGGATGGCTGCATAGAGATAGTAAGTTGTGTGTTTTGATTATTACAAAGTTGATTGACTTGGTATGACAATTTCCATCTTTTATAGGATACCATTCATCTCAGTGGTGACCAAATGTATTGATATATGAAGAAGGAATTTAACTAGCCGAGTATGAAGACACATGAAGCAGAGTTCATTTTGAGGGTTTGACATCTCAAAATGCTAATGATGTGTTGCAGATGTGTATTTTTGATTTTGGAGGTTCTTAGGGAAGAACACTTGCAATTGTTAGAGTTTCCTTATCATAAAAGCTATCATGCATGTATTGGAACGACGTCGTTCGAGGCACTATACATCAGGACATTCAAATCTCCATCTTATCCATGAGGCACTAAAGATAGGATTATTCTTGAGCCAGAAATGATCAAAGAGTCTCATAGAAGGTATCAAATTCACAACAGGATGAAAACTACACATGATATGTTGATATTATATGATGAAAGGAGACATAAAAGTTAGAATTTTTTGTACGCGACATGATTTTTGTGAAGATCTTAACACAAAGATACAATTTAATGTTTTGAAGTTCGAGAAAGATGGCATTGAGACTTGTAGGCTTTTTTCTGATTTTTGAGAGAGTGGGGAATTTAGCATATAAGGTGAAGCTTCTTGAAAAGTTAGTGGGAGTTCATTATGTTTTCCATGTGTTGCACTTGCAAAAGTGTTTACACGATTCAACAAATTTTTCTAGCGGTTAAAGTTGAAATAGATTGACTTGTTCACTATGCAACTAATCGCATCATTATGCATAGGACAAAGCGACTCCGAAACAAAGTAGTAAAATTGGTTAGAGTCCAATGGGGAAATGATCTGTCTAAGAGTACTAAGGAGGTTGGGAGACGATTAATGCTTGTTATCCCTCGCCCTTTTCTGGTACAGTTTCTATGATTAGTTTGCTTAGTAAAATTAAGAAATTAGTTTGTGTTGTATGCTTTGTTCTGTGGTTGGTTTGCAGTGCAACTTGACTGTATATATATATGTATATGTATATATATACATACATACACACACATGCATACTTATATCGATCTTCATTATATTTTAAGATGTTTTGCATACATGCATATATGCCATGATTTTGCATTCATGTAGAAGCCGAATTAGTTGCATTTATACATTTACTACATGCCATATTCATGACATATATTTGATTTGATGGTTGTGTATTGTCTATTAGCATGTACATCACTATTCCTATTTTTTTTTATCTATATCCAAAGTAAAGTTGGTATCCATATGGATACAATATCTTATATTGTTATAAATATTAGGAATTGAATATGTTTGATATTAATTGTTTGGACTGTTTTGGTTTTGGTGTGGTTTGAATGCATGTAATGCACAAGCACAGGGTTGCTAATTGTACGTTGAGTCTACAAGTTATATATTTCCATTTCTTGGAGTTTTAGGGATAAATTTTTTTAAGGGGGAAACATAATACCCGGATTTTTAGTAAAAATAATTAATTAATTTTAAAAGGGCATTTTGGTAATTTTACATACAATACAAAATCTAGAATTTTTGTAGATGAGGAATTAGGAAAATATGACTTTACTATTGTGTCAAGTAGATTTTTCTAGCCTAAATTTATATATAAATCATTAGAAATAGATACTGGTGAAGAAGATACAGATTGTTAATTATAGCATAATTTTCAGGCCAAAGGGTTGGAATCTGAATTGAGGCTAAGGTGTAGTTTTGGGATTAGGTTTTAAAACAAGAGGAAAAGAATGCACTTCTCATTATATTCTCTTCCTTCTTTATCTAGTGGCCACCATCGATCCCTAGATCTAAAATTTAACTTCTCTACCACAAATCTAATCCAAATTTATCTAATAAAATATCAAAATGAAGCAAAAAATAAGTGCAACCTAATCTAATCAATATCAACTCAAATGAAAAGAGAGAACAACCAATTCAAATCAAATCAGAGGAGGGGTTGAAGATTTCAATCAAATTCAATCAATACAGCAATTCTACAAAAGGATAATTCATAATTAATGATCTTACATCTCAAAAAGATAATCTTTGTGTTGAATGGATGACCACCAACTACTTAGCAACAAGCATATCTGGACTATGAACCCACCAAACAATGCTAGCTGGTTCTGGAAAAGTATTCTCAACATGAGAAACATCATCCTTCCTTTCGTTAAATACAATGTCACTTCTTATATCCCTATCTCCATTTGGCATTCTCTTTGGGCTGCAAATGGCGTTATATTATAGAACATACTTGACTCTACAAAGAAATTTGCCACCTGTATCCCTGACTCAGCCTCTATTCAAAACGACAAGATAATCATGCCTAGACTAGTTCTGCTGTGGTGAAGGATTTATGGGATATGATCATGAAGGAACTAATTGTGAACACACAATACCCTATGCAATGGATGATGAAACTTGTGGAACACTCTATCTCCACTGTATACTAACACATCCACCCAAATAGAGAGTAGGCTAGCTCTCCTTAGTACAATAGAATATGAACAAACTTGGCATTGAAAAAGTTAATTTAATGTTACGAAAAGTTATACATAACTCACTCCCGACTAGAGATAATCTTTTTGAAAGAGGTTATATTAACACTAACATATGTTGTTTTTGTTCCTGTCATCCTAAAAACAAAGAACATTTGTTCTTTCACTTTGATGATGTTTATCATATATGGAAGGAGATCATTATTGATACTGACCTATACCATTCCAATAACAATAGAAGACAACAATGGTTTGAGATCTTTGAAAGATCAAGAGGGAAGAATAATGCTGGTAAAAGAATGTCGTTGTACTTAAATGCTTCTTTCAAGTTCTATGGAAGGAGAGGAATCTCAGAATCTTTGAAAACAAGGCTAGAAGACATTAGGATATAATTCCTGAGTTGAAAGTTATGGTCAAAAAAACGAAGCAAATATTAGCGTTGGGTATTGCTGATGGCTGCACTTATAATTGGAGAACTAACTAACCCTAAATTTGGAAATTGGGCATCTTTCTTGGCCCGATTGCCTTTTAATTCTCCTATTTGTATTTTTTGTTTTTTTCCTTGTCTCCCTTTGTTTTTTTCTTCCTCTTGTATGTTTGTTCTTTTTCTCCTCTATTTTTTATTTGCCAGTTGAATCGCTGTAATCTATTTTCTAATAATAGCTGGTAGGGTCCAGCTTACAACCTCGCTTGCCTTGCAAAATACAAAAATTCTAGGTGAGTGGGTTTATCCATGACAGGGTTATGTAGTTAGATATGCAATAAATTTCATTTATATATATTACTAAAGCTAAATAACATGATTTAAAATTGAGTTGATAATTATTAATTTGAAAATTTGAAGTGCAATAGATCATCACTTTAATAAGAAAATTGATATGAACTAGGGGATGAGTAAATTCAATTTAAAACCAACCTGAAACTATATTGATATACTTCTATACAATAGATAGTACTCATCCATGATGAATAGAAGTTTATTTTATTGATATATTGATTATAATATAGTTTATATGGTCATATCTATAAATGTCTTGAATATTTGAGCTATGATTGGATAGATAAATCAGTAACTATTTAGGTGTATTTAAGATGCCAATGAATATGAATAAGTGTTTAGAATGAAATTATAATGGATTGTATGTTGTCCTCAAAGTCCAAAAAAATTGAATGACAATCGAGCAATAATTGTGCTAAATAAAAAACTAATATGGTGAAAAACTCAACATTAGGAAAACGATCAATTGACACTACCTTATCATTTGACTATTTGACTAGTTGACTCGAAGAAAACCTGAGGCAATCCCAAAAAAATATAGTGTAATTCAGGGGTGAAATAGTCAATTAATTTAGGTCGTCAATCAACTGAACAATTGACCGATGACATTCAATCAATCGACTGATGCACTATAAATAATAATTATAAAATACTTGGTAATAGTCAACTATTTGATGTTTAAAAGTCGACCGACTCCTATAGTAAAAGTAGGTTGAACCTAGACCTAGTGTAAACCAAGTAGGGTAGTCAAGGGATTCATTTCCTACTTAATTGATGTTTGTAGTTCAAGTGACATTTCAATGTGCTATAACATGGTATTAAAAGTGATGTGCAATTATATCACAATTTGATTGCCCTTACTGTTAATATTAGTGCCATGAGTTGCACATTTTAGTATGTGGGTCATTGGGTGAATGGAGATATCCATATTAGCAAGATTCACATTAGATCGGTTGAGGTACCCATGGAGGAGTCGATTTGTTATTCGATCCTTGTGTGTTATCAGTTGAACAATAGGGAGATAGGACATAGTAGTATAATTATGTAAGTAGTTTATAGGATTGTATATTCGATGTATCATTAGGTGGTACACCGTCTGGACTGTATATGTGGTTTATCGTTGAGACAGTCTGCTCAATGTATTTTTATTTTATCAAGTTTTGGGATGTCCAACCTTTGTGTGGAATCCACATGAGTTATTATCAGATTGTAGGGGTATTATTGGTTATCGTCCAATAATATAGAAATTGGCTAACTCGTTAGATTCAGGAGTACATGTTTAGATGAACAACGCTAGATTACGTAGATTATAAATTATACCATATCTACTTATAAACACCATAGCATTAGTAATATTTCTTACTCACCAAACTATATTTGGCCTCCTCCGTCTTTTCCTTTTTATACCTATTTTATAGCTTGATAGGGTCATAGGGTGTTGTGACTAGAGTATGATAAATAGAGAAGGAGACCACGCCCACTGGAGTAGTTTTATGTAGAGTCGTTCTATTTGTATCTTACTGTACAAGTCAAATAGATATTTCATTGTCCTTTCAATTGTTTATTAGAAACATCTCTAGTTTTTTCTTATACCGGTCACTGTTTGTTTAAGTAGAGATATTTTGTTTATTTTCAGTTATTGGTCTATTTTACTCCTTCCGCTTAGAGATCTAAAAGAGTATGTGTTTAATATATATGTTTACCCTTGTTCTATTCTAACTATTTCAACCTAATGGCACATCTTTCTTGGCATGGTGCGAGTTTGAACGTTGTTTTAGGCATTGAATCGGTATATCCAAGACGGTGGGTTATTGTTGGGACAAGGTTCAAATTAAGGGTTGTAAAGTAATGTAAAAGTATTATAGGCAATTAAACAGGGGTGGAGGTGAAACAAATACAGAGGCTATAGGTGTAAAAATAGCGGCAGGCCTGCATAGGTGGATGTGCATTATTACATGCACCAAAGTTGAGGTGGCAAAGCATGAGGACAAACGCCGAAGGTCTGATCCAAAGTTGTTACTAAAGGAGTAACACTTGAAACTGAAAATGAATTAAAAAAGACTAAGAAGTTCTATTCAAAATGAACCATGTAAACGCAAAGGTGAAGGTAACTACCTAAGTCATAGAAAATTGCCAAAGTAAAGGAGATTGTCGAAGGCAAAGGTGACTTTTGAAGTTGCTTACCATAGGAGAACATGTTAAACGAGGCTTCCCCAATGCAGACCCGTGGGTAGTGACTTTCCAAACCTATTAACTTTTGACGGTGTTTCAGTGCCAAGACTTATTAATTTTTGATCGAGATTTGATGCCAAAATAATAACTAATAGTAGAGAGTTGGTTCTTAGACTATTAACTTTTAATGTAGAGTTAATACCGTGACTTATAGATCCAAGGCTTAAGATGGCCGAGGGTAGTACTCAGAGTTTTTTTAAGAATGATTGTTATCAACAAAATCTCTATAGTTTCCAAATAGACTTAAATGATTGTATTGGACTAAGGAACAATGATGAAATGTATAAAAAAATCTTAGAAAAACATCACAAAATGATATAATGGAGAAGTACAAAAAAGGAAGAGCAAAAATGGGTACAAACTTCACAACTTGGTCAAGCTAGAGCAGAAATGGATACAAACTTCAGAATTCAGCCACACAAGTCAGACCCGAGTTATGCTTGAAGCGAACCCGGAAAAGATTGCAAAAAACCTAGGTAAATATTGAAGTAAAGAAATGAAGGAAGACGGAACTGAACATTGATGTTGCCTCGAACAAAACCTTGAGCAAGCCATAATTCGACCCGAATAAAACTAAACTTGACATCGAGTTGAGGACCACAGCTTGGGTCCGAGTTATGTAGTAAGGGTTGAGTTGTGTAGAGCTATTTTTAGAGGCCACCTCAGAGATCTTCATCTATAAATAAAGGGGAAGTGTACCTAGAACAGGACTTCTTTTTTGATCCCATTTTGAAACTATTAATGATGACGAGTTGAGAAATACACTTCTAAAAAACACTATGTTGGATTCTTACTAAGTTGCAAGCAACCGAGTTAAAAGAATAGTTTTTAGAAACAAATGATAATAAATAGAAATCGATTAGGTGGAAGTGGGTTGAAGTATTTTCTGAACCACTATAAAAATTGTTTTTTCTTTTCATGTTCTTATCCTCTTCTCTTTTATAATTTTCACATTTGATATTTCATTGGGTGTTTGTTCTACTTTTAGTTCAAACATTTTGGTACTTTAATCGAGAAAGCTTAGGTTTAAGAGTTTTAAATGTGAATTGAAGAGATGAAGAGCCCATCCATACAGAAAACTATTATTGGAGGAAGTCAACAAGAACTACGGACAACCAGGAGGTGTCCTTAGGGTCAAACCCCCAATCCATCTATGTAACTAGAGAAGAGATGGAGATAATGATGAAAGAAATGAGAGATAGGATGGTGGCTCAACAAGATGAAATGCTGATTAGATTTTTCAAAAGGATGAAGCAATAAACAACAGCCGGATTAGCTAGAATCCAGAATCAAGGGCCGGAAGATGGAACAAGTGTGCTTCGAAATGGGGTAGAAGGAGTTAGCATCAACCTCGTGGCTACCTCACAACTCGGTCCTGACCCAGGAATTTAACTCATACTGAGTACTAGAGGTAGGGCATGATCATATGGACTTACGATGGGATAGAGCACGTCAAAGGAATTATATTGAGCTGTAGAATGATGGTTAGAATGCGAATGCACAACAATAGGAGTTGGAGCCAGGAGTTCCCCATAGGAACGTCGGTCGGGATGAAGTAATAGATCGAAGGCTTCCATTGGATAACAATGACATAATTACTAAGATGATGAGATGGGTACTGAAGTGTTGACTCCAAGAACTGAGCTTGGAGGATATGAATAGAAATTCGTTCACCGTAAAAATTCGATACGTAAGGCATCCACCTAATTTCAATCTACTAGGGCTGGAGATGTATAGTGGAAAGGCAGATCTGATCATTCACTTGATGATATGTATCAAATATATGGAGATGTTGGGTGCTTCTAAGGAAGTAATGGGATGATGTTTCCCATTATATTTGACAAATTTAATAGCAATGTGGTTTTGACAACTAGAGAATGGTTCAATTAGCACATGGACCAAACCTTTGGATAAATTCATGAAATAATTCAGAGTTCACATTGCACGGCCAAAAAATGTGATGAAACTTTCGAGTGCAAAACAAAGAGCTGGAGAGACCCTACAAAGTTACCTAATGAGATTCAATGCGGTTGCCGCCACAGATTATAAGTCGGATCCATTGGTAGTTCTAGTGGTGGTAACTTCAGGAGTTATGAGTAAGACTGATTTCAAAATTTCTTTGAAGAAAGATTCACATGTGGATCTAGTGGATTTTTATTATCAAGTGGAGAGATATTTATGTCAGGAGGACGCAAAAGCTAAAGGTGTTGATGTGAATGTTGTGAGTGATGGAGGACCATCCAAGAAGGATACAAAAGGGATAAAGGAAAGAAAAAATATGATGATGGCTTCCAAGTATCGAAGCGGATGAAGGAACCCAAGTTTTCCTCTTACATTGAACTAACGGAAACCCCGGAGAGGATCTAATTGGATACTAGAGACAGATTCCCTATCAAAAACTAACAAAACGAGAGCCCATGGATTTGTAGAAAAGGTCTGGAAAGTTTTTCTTGTTCCAAGAGCTGGACAGGCATGAAATGAATGAGTGCAAGCATCTGTGGGACTTTATAGAGAAGCAAGTTTCGGAGCAACCAGCTACAACAATATGTGAGGAATCAAACTACAGTGGTGCAGCACGAACAACCACCATCTGCATCAAGAACATCTAGATGCAGCCATGGATCTGGGTCGAGACTGCTTATTCTATGATCGAGATGGATTGGAGTCGGGTTCAATTCCTGACACTACTTCTGTTTAGGAAAAATGATTTAGGATTACTGCCAAACAGTGTATACATTTAGGGATCTTGATCGATCCAAGGGCACACTTTGTGTTGAGAATCTTGGAGTAATTCCCTATGGGATATATGTTTTGGATATTTGCGTACTACTTTTGATTTGGATTTTGTGAATGAATGACCTATGGATAACTGGATTGGAAAATGTTTGAACATGATAACCAATATTAGTATGACAACAGAATACTGACGTAGATTGGTTATTCCATAAAGCTAATATATAAATTGATTGGGTATTATTTCCTCGACCAAAGAGATGGCGCAATGAACCATAAGTGCAGGTTCCCTTATCGGAGTGTGGGTGGATGGACTTGTATGGGATTGCAGGTTCCTTTACCCAAGAGTAAGTGGATGGACCCGCTCGTATAAAGGGTCCCCTTACTGGAGAGCGAGTGGATGGGCTAGCACTAGAGAGCAAGTCCTATTATTGGAGATTAAGTGGATGGGCGTGACCGGATAGTTGGTCCCTTACCGTAGAGTGAGCGGAAAGACTTGCTCAGATATTGGTTCCTCTCTCTAGAGAGCTAGCAGATTAGGCTATGTGATCTAGAAAGATCAGAAATTGGATTGGATATATGACTATGTGATCCGGTGAGATCAGATGCTACGTTGGATATCGACTATGTGATCCGAAGAGATCAAAACCCAAATTGGACATTATGTAACAACCCATATTGTATGTATCAAAGGATCGTAAAATATTTTCATTTAATTCATATGAGGTGACTCTAAAATTTTGGTAAATGACTCTTAAGGACATTTTGCCACATCTATGATTTTTATCAAATTTCTTTATGCCATTTTGACCCTTTAAATCTTGTATGGACTATAACTTTTGATAGGTATCGAGTTAGGGATTGAAAGCGCTTCCACTGGTTCGAGTTGATGGTATCTCATTCCATAGAGCGGTCATAATAGAAGTTAGACTTAACATTTGAAATTTAAGGCTATTTTAAGTTTTGTCTGCTACTGGCTTGCATACTGGGTAATTAACTAAGCCCGTAGTTAATCCTACTAATGGATTTCGAGAATTGTGCTAAAGGAAGCTGTTGTGTTTTGATGTGGTTTGCTAGTGCTTTTAGGTAGTTAGGAAAGATGTTGTTGAATTAGGAAAATTAAAGGCAAAAGTGATCAGAATTAGATGAAACCGGGAGGACTCTAGAGCAATGGAGGAGCCTACTGTTCAAGTCGTATCAAATTCTGATTGGTGGATTCTAGTCACTATGAGTTGATTTTGGTCGGTGGAATCAGCCCGTAGAGTTAAGCTTCAAGTCATGTCTCGGGCTTGCTTGGGGAATAATACAAGAGTTCTTCTAGTTGAGCCTTGGGTTAGCAAAGAAGAGAGATTCCAAACGTTGAAAGCCAAAAATTTGGCTAATTCAAGGGGTCGGTACCGAGTAGAATTATTTATGATGGTGGGGTTCCATTAGCATGAAGTTGGAGCTTTGGAGGGGAAAGGCTTCATAGAAGTATAGGAACCAAAAATTTGGTTAATTGTAGCACTTGGTATCGAGTAGATTAGCCCGGTATGGACTTGAATATTTTGATCAGGTCAATGTGAAATTTCTGAGGAGTGAAGTACGTGGTCTTTGGTTCATGCTCGAGATGTTCATTTGTTCATTTGATGTTCGATAGAGACATGGTAGCATAATGAAAACTAATGGTTGAGAAACGAAATAATATTGGAATGCTTCGATGTGATGGTTTCGAAACTTTGATGATGGCAACTTGTTGAGGATTAGAGTAAGGCTCCTATGTTAGTGGCTCAATGGCTGGTGCTAAAGGGATGGTATGAAGGGCATGTTCAATGAGGAGAGCTCGTAAGTGGGATTATGACTATGTTCCTCTATGGATATTAGTATAATGGAATTATGACTGCATTCCATTATGAAGGCATGCGCGAAGGGATCATAGACATTTAGAGGTTTTCTATGTGCTCTTATAGAGGGGGTACATGGGATCTCCTACCTAGATTATGATTATGTCCAGTTCTTATAGCTGTAGATTACACTGGACCTTATGAATGTGGTTTTATTTCATGGTGATACGAAGTAGCATGGATTGAGCAATATGGAACTGAGATTTTATTGGGTCTCTGGCATATGATTGTGCCATACGAGTTGTCTTATATCCAAGCACATTAATGACAGTGGGGATTGTATGATAGATGCTATGTTTTTATTGATCGTTTTTCGCTGTGATCTATCACTCTGGGATGTCACTTAATGTAATTGTTTAGGACGAGGATGCCTAAACACCCAATATTGTACTTAGGATATAGTACATTTAGATGATGGTAATGGAGTGGCATATTATATATGTTATGTGCTAACTCTTTGATTGAAGGGATATGTCAGGTATGGTTTGTATACCCTTGTTCCTTAATATATCGACTTGTATTGTATGTTAAGATTCATTTATCACTCACACCAGACTGTTGTTGGACTCTAAATTTAATGATTTGCTTCTTATTATCTCGGGTACTCTTAAGTAAGTAAATTAGGACTAGGTCAAGGTGTAAATGGTGGTAGTGCAAAGGACGAGATGAAGGGAGCTTTCTTGTATTATATATGGATATCATAGTTATTCCACTGTGCAACACTGTGGAGCCTAGACAGTGTTTTCCTTACTATTATGAGACAGTTTATCTGAGTTTATTTCCACTTTGTATGAACTCTATTGCTTATTGTATAACTCCATTGGTCTGTGCTTTGATATTTGGTTAACTTAGTTATTCCTATCTCTACTATTTTATAACTGTGACGTATATTGTATTTTATTCCATGTGCTATGAGATATACAGCAGGTTTTTGCGATTTTATTTCTCTTACCCTTGAAAATTGTCCTACGTTGTGTGGGTGGTGTAGGGCGGTCGTCACATTTGGTATTAGAGATTAAGTTACACCATTAACTTGAGTTGATATCATGGTCTAGTGGAGATAAGGGGAGAGTTATCACCATAAACCAGATCATGAGTATATGTATGTATATGAGAGAGAGCATACTTGTTATATATTTTGGTTTTCAAAAATATATAGTAGTATATATATATTATATACATCGCATGCGCACACGAGTACCATTATTGCAGTTTTCGTATATGAGAGACAGTTTATTCTTGTTACATATCAAGAATGAGCCAACATACAAGAAATACTGTAAGGGACTTTGCTTATAGAGTTGAAGAAGGAGCAGATTTGGAGGCTGCTAATCCAGACTTGTAGGCGAAGTTCAATGCAATTATAGTGAACATGCTATAAAATGATGAAGAGGCTGCTCAACATGTTTTTGTTGGTGGAGGTGCTCAAATGCAAGCGCCTAGAGTTGATTTCGCTAAGCTGAATAAGGATTTTGCTAGTCTTGGTAGCAAACCATTCAAGGAACATAATCAGCTATGGAAGTGCAAGATTGGTTGGATACCTGCGATTGGAACTTTGATGACCTCAAACTGGATGAAGCAATGAAGAGGAGGTTGGCTTCCCAAAAACTTCCAAGGAGGGTCATGAACTGCTGGAACACTATCAAAGTTGCTATACCCAAGGATCAGTTTACCTGGGACTAGTTCAAAACCCGATTAAAGGAAATGTTCAATCCAGCAGCATAGAAGTCGATGTTATTGATGAAGTTTGCAGATTTGAAGCAGGGAAATATGTTTGTCTTTGAATATGTTGTTGATTTTGATGCCTTGTCGCAGTACGTCATGTCTTTCATCAACACGCCAGTGAGGAAGAATGCAAAGTTTCATATTGGTTTGGACAACTATTTGAAGGAGAATTTGGTGAGTCACATCGACGAGCCATTTGGGAGACTTATCGAAAAAGCTCTTTCCCATGAGAGTTTTTAACCTGAGTCCAAATCAGCTGCTGTGGTTAAAGAAGAGACAAAATCACAACAAGACGGTGGAGGTAAGAAGAAATGGAATGATAAGAAAAAATAGTTACAGGTCAAGGGTAGCCAGAAGAAGGGCAAGTGGAAGCCACTTGCAACAACTACGGAGAAAAATGTTGTAGAATACAATAGCCTATGATTTTTGTTTGATGATGATAAACATATATATAGTCGTTTCCACATAATTAAATAAATATTGGTTGAATAAAATAAATAACTCGAAATTCATATTAAAACAAATATTTTATTCAAACAAATATTTATTACAAATTCAAATAGTACAAATTTGAGCTCTCACTACATTTACACATTTTCAGTTACAATAAAACTTCAATTATAGCACAATTGTCACTGTACAATTCACCTCTCTACATATTCACTCATCACTTGTATTTGATTTTCAACTCTGTTCCAGCCTGTATCCAGCATCTGAACTATCTATAAAATAAACATCGACGAGGTAAAATTGAAAAAGAAATATTTTGCAGTGCTTAACAAAGTGTGTATTTTGAAAATATTATTTGCCTCGATTATTCGGGTTGTTCGTCATTATTTTCTTTTAATTCATCTTACATGAACAACTTATGACATGCACAGTGTATCACTGTAAATTCCACAAGGACGTGCACACCGATATACACTTGCTTGTTAAAACTGTAAGGACAGGTGAGCACAAGGTCAAACCTAAGAAAAAAATGGATTCAACTCAATGTGCAAAACATCATGTTCAAACCAGGTCAACTTCAAATCAAAACAACACAGACCAGACCAGTGCAGTGTACCAGAAATGTACTCAACCAAATGTACAAACCAGCATGACAACGGACTCATTTACAAAGTGCAGACCAACCATGTGCAACCATACAACCAGACACAGTAGTTCAGGGCTGCACATATGTACAAAGTGGTGCATGCAGCAAATCACAAAAGCAAAATCACAATGTAGTAAAACTCAAGCAAGGAACAAGACAACAACACACCACATGTACAAAGGTTCAGAGGCAACCCAAACCAGATTTCAAATCAAAAGTAGAACACACCAGCAATGGATGGTCAGAGAAATGCAAGGGTAACAAGACATAGCCAGTAAGTCTAACAAAATCAGTGCAGACCACAACACAATGCAACACAGACCAGGAGATGAAATGACTCGAAGAAACTGCACGGTTAACTCGGAGCAAAACAAGACCAAATTTAACCAGATTCAAATTCAACATAACCAGACCTTAATGAGACCAGAAAAATGCTAACAAACAACTTCAAAATGCCACTCCAAAATGCAAGCACTCAGTTCCATCATGTGCAAAATGAAACCGAACCAGAATTCACAATGCAACAAGAAATGTACAAATAAGCAGCTTCCACACAAAAGCTTTCAAGCATGAACACAACAACTAGTTCAGACCATCATAACCTAGGCAAGCATTCAGGTAGTTCTCTGAAACAACACAAGAATAGATCACACACACATATATACATACATACATATACATATATATATATATATATATATGTGTGTGTGTGTGTGTGTATGTACATACATCAAATCGGACTCCAACAAGAATTTATGGCCAGAGAATTACACACACAAGAACATATATGAAAGCAAGTAGTCGAAATAACAGAACATTTAGCAGTTCAAACAAAGTCATGGTCTGAAAAGAAATGGTCAGCAGTTTACATGAAGCCGTGGGTCAAGAGGGTATCATGGTGAAATTATATCAAAAATATATCATCGAATTCAAATGCCAACAAGTCAGCGATATCTGAAAATTCAAATGCCAAAGTCGTAGGAGCAAAAAGAACGGAACAAATTCAAATCAGTTCAACCGATAATATTATGATCAAGTCAGAAACCACAAGTTCGTTCGACCAAAAATCAACGCAAGTGATAATAATCACGAAAAATTCAAATCCAAATATACGAACGAAATTATAGGGTTTTCACCCCTATAAATTAAACCCAAAATTCATCATCAGTAGGAATTCGAGTTTGAGACAAAATCATAGAGCTTACATAGAACAAATCAAAAACATATCCAAAACTCGAATCAGGCAAGTCGAGCATAATCAAATTCGAAAAGGGGCAAAATCGCATACCGAATATTCGAGCTCGACAAAATTTAAGCAACCGTATGCAATCAAAGCTAGAAGTTGATCGACGAAGCACATCAAAGCGAATTCTTCTCTTCAATCAATCAATTTTAAGCAGCAGCTTCAACTTTGAATATATACCATAATTTTTTGAAGAGCTAAAGGAATCGGCCACAAAAAGGGAGACCGTCTTTCTAATTTTTTTTTTAGGCCAGCTTTTTTTTTATTGGGCTTCAAATTTAAAAATAGGATTTTTTTTAGTTTTTATTTTCATTTGTAATTTTCCTTTTTAAAATTGTGTAAAATTCTAGTTGTGTAACTAAGTACAAACTACGGGGCATAGTTTGAGAATTCGGAACTTAGTGGTTGAATTGTAGCAAGGTTTTGAGCTTAGAGTTAGGTTAATCAAGTTAGCGGGTGTCGCAAGTTTACGTGTGTTTGTAAGCATCTGATTACTTAATCTCTAGTAGAATCCTTGGGGGCAGCACGTAGGCAGGGTTTGGCCGAAGCTAGGTAAATTTGTGTGTGATCTCTTCTGCATTACTTTCTGAATTTATTTTTATTTCCGCATTAATTTCTTAGTACACCCTATTCACCCCCCCTCTAGGGTGAAAACGATCCTACAAGTGGACGAAACCCATTTTTTCTGTTGAATTTTTTTTCAATGGCTTCTTTTAATAATGCTTTTGCTGAAGGTCAGTCCGTAGTTTGACCATCCATGTTCAATGGTGAATATTCTTATTGGAAAAATAGAATGAAATTTTTTTTGAAAACCATAGATGGATGGAATATTGTTGAAACGGTATATAGGACACCAACAATAATGGATCAATGGACAGATCTTGAAAATAAATTTCAAAATGCTAATGCTAAATCTATGAATTCTATTACTTGTTCATTAGATCAAATTTTATTTAATCGTGTCTCGCATTGTCTAACTGCGTAGGAAATGTGGCACACACTTGAAGTAACTCATAAAGGAACCTCCCAGGTTAAAGAATTACGTCTTTCCATGCTTAGTAGCAAGTATGAGAACTTTACAATGGAAAAGGATGAAAGTGTCAAAGAAATGTATGGACGACTTTCTAATCTCGTATACAAATCAAAATCTCTAGGAAGACCATACGTAGAGCTGGAAATAGTCCGAAAAATCCTCAGAATTCTTCTACGAAATTTTGAAGCAAAAGTGACTGCCATTCAAGAATCAAAGAATCCGAAACAGGTTAAGTTGAAGAACTCATCAGAATCTCAACACTTATTAGCTAGAAATTAAATTCAAGGAAGAACGTGAAGGTGGAGATACGCGTAAGAAATCAATAGCTCTCAAAGGAACAATAGAAATTGAAGATGATGATGACGAGGATGATGGAGCAGCTGAACTGGCGCGATAGTAAAGAGATTCAAAAGGTGGAACCACAAATATGGAAATCCTGCCCTTAATCAACAACTGAAAAGCAGAATCGTTAAAGTTCTAGACAACTCAGAAGAGCGGGAGATTATTTGTCACAACTGCAATAAACCTAGTTATATCAAGCCAAATTGTCCTCAAAATCAGTTCAGCAAAGGAAAGAAACCGAAAAGGAGAAGTTTTGCAGCTACTTGGGATGAAATTGAAAAAAGCACTGGTAGTGAAAGTGAAAAGGCAAATCTGTGTTTTTCAGGAGAAATAAGTGACGGCGATGATGACGAGCCAAGCGAGGTATCAAAACTTACTCACTCTCAATTACTTATATATTTTCATGAAATAAATGGCTGTTTTGAAAGACTTAAGGAGAAGTACGCTAAAATTGAATCACAAAAAGATAGTTTGATAGAACTAAATATGCAGCTTGATCAAATGGTTCAAAACTATAGAAATAAGTGCCTTAAGTGTGATAAGTGTCCATCATTTGAAGAGGAAATAAAAAAATCAGAAATTAAAATTAAATCGCTTGAAAATGAAATTTTGATTTTTGAAAGAAAGTGAAAATACTAGGAGAAAAAATTCTATTAGAAAGTGCACGTTGTTATTAAATGAAAATGAATCTCTCAAGTCACAAGTCCAACAATTGTCTACAACTTTAGGAAAATTCTCCAAAGGAGAGATCGCTAAATATGCTATTAGGAAAACAAACTGTTAATACTGTTAGACAAGGACTTGGGTATACTCAATCTGAAAGAGTTAGAAGTGAAACTAATCATGTAAACTCCAAGTGCACGATTTGTAGAAAAAATTGACACAATCAAAATAACTGCTGGTATAGCCCAACATGCGAAAACCATACCAATTTGTGTTCCTAAAGGCATGAATGTAAAATCCCTCTAAATTAAACAAATCTGGGTGCCAAAAGGAACTAAATAGACTGTCTTGGTTCTACACAAACTTGTTTTTCAAAATTCTTGTCAATAACAATCATGGACCTATAAAAACAAATAGGTCACAAAAATCTTCTTTTGTGTAGGTGTGTCGATAGGCTAAGGAATAGCAACAGTGGTACTTGGATTCTGGCTGTTCCAGGCACATGGCGGACGACAAATCAAAGTTCCTTAGCCTAGAGAATTACAAAGGTGACATAGTCACAATGGGCAACAAACAATGTATTATATGTTGAAAATCTACACCATAATCTGATTTCAATCAGCCAGTGATCAACTGAGAAAATTTGAGCACAACAATTAAACTTGACAAGGATGGAAAGGTAAGGTATTTGATTAAAAGAAATATTGAGGTATGATTGATCACTTCTTTATCTTACTGCTTCTAGACATTATGTTCTATGTTTTCTTGTGTGCACGATTTCAATCAAATCCAAAAGAATTTCTTTTTAAAAGCTGTAAAAGGATTATAAGGTATCAGTTGCACACCCCACGGTTTGGTCTATGGTATCTAACTAATGATAACTTTGAGTTAAAGGGGTATTCAGATGCAGATTATGTTGGTAGTTTAGTTAATAGAAAAAGTACTAGTGGAACGTATTTTATGTTGGGGCATTCATTAGTTGCATCACATTTCCAAAAAAAAATTGCATAAATTTCATTTCAACCGATTTTCAATTGGCAGACATTTTTACCAAACCCCTTTTAGAAAATAGTTTTTGTTGACTTCATCTCAGTTTAGGCATTTTAGAAATTAGATTTTATATTTTTGGATTTGATCTTAAATGCCTATTCTGACTCCCTATAGATTATCGAAAAGGAAAATAGTGACTGAAAAAAAAGTGATGAGTGTTGACCTTGATTATACATTATGCCTTGAGAGAGTATATTTAGTAAATTTCTTTAAAATTTAAACAAAATTTGTAATAACTTTGGATGGTAAAAATTTCATGACCATCTCTATTCCTATCATATTTCTACGACAATCACTCATCAAAATCCAATATAGCATGTCAAAATATGGAATTTAAACAGGAAATTATTCTTTTTTTTTTCTTAATTAATTAGCAAAAAAATAATCCAAAAGTACTCACTCTCGTTTAAAAGTCCTCACGGTTATGCATGGATGAACTACTTGGAATCTTTGATTATGTGCTTCATGCTCATTTAAAAGTCCTCACGGTTATGCATGTATGGAACACATATCAAAATTGATTATTAAATAGGCAAGTTGATTCAAACCTCATTTAAAAGTCCTCACGGTTATGCGTGGTTAGAAGATGCTTGAAATTCATTTTTTTAAAATTAAGGAATAGTACTAATCTCATTTAAAAGTCCTAACGGTTATGCATTTGCTTCTTATTTGCATATTTTATTTTTATTTTCATGCATATGTGAAGGGCGAGCTTTGTTGTAGGGGGAGCATTCAAATAGGGGGAGGTAATAGAATCCATCAAGACCAAATACATTTAATAGAGTCAAAATCTTAATATATGTTTGTTATCATCAAAAAGGGGAGATTGTAGAATACAATAGCCTATGATTTTTGTTTGATGATAATAAACATATATATAGTCGTTTAAATGTATTTTTTGAACTATTTTATTTTTCCACATAATTAAATAAATATTGGTTGAATAAAATAAATAACTCGAAATTCATATTTAAAAAAATATTTTATTTATTACAAATTGAAATAGTATAAATTTGAGCTCTCACTACATTTACACATTTTCAATTACAATAAAACTTCAATTATGGCACAATTGTCACTATACAATTCACCTCTCTACATATTCATCCATCACTCGTATTTGATCTTCAACTCTGTTCCAGCCTGTATCCAGCATTTGAACTATCTACAAAATAAACACTAACGCAGCAAAATTGAAAAGGAAATATTTTGCAGTGCTCAATAAAGTGTGTGTTTAGAAAATATTTACCACAGTTATTTGAGTTGTTCGTCATTATTTTCTTTTAATTCATCTTTACATGAACAACTTGTGACATGCACAGTGTATCACTGTACATGCCACAAGGTCATGCACACTGATATACACTTGCTTGTTAAAACTGCGGGGACAGGTGAGCATAAGGTCAAACCCAAGTAAACTCTGGATTCAACTCAATGTCCAAAACATCATGTTCAAACCAGGTTAACTTCAAATCAAAACAACACAGACCAGACCAGGGCAGTGCACCAGAAATGTACTCAACCAAATGTACAAACCAGCATGACAACAGACTCATTTACAAAGTGCAGACCAACCATGTGCAACCATACAACCAGACACAGCAGTTCAGGGCTGCACATATGTACAAAGTGGTGCATGTAGCAAATTAGAAAAGCAAAATCACAATGCAGTAAAACTCAAGCAAGGAACAAGACAGAAACACACCACATGTACAAAGGTTCAGAGGAAACCCAAACCAGATTTCAAATCAAAACAAGAACACACCAGCAATGGATAGTCAGAGAAATGAAATGGTAACAAGACATAGCCAGTAAGTCTAACAAAATCGGTGCAGACCACAACACAATGCAACACAGACCAGGAGATGAAATGACTCGAAGAAACTGCACATTTAACTCGAAGCAAAACAAGACCAAATTTAACCAGACTCAAATTCAACATAACCAGACCTTAATGAGACTAGAAAAATGCTAACGAACAACTTCAAAATGCCACTCCAAAATGCAAGCACTCAGTTTCATCATGTGCAAAATGAAACCGAACCAGAATTCACAATGCAACCAGAAATGTACAAATAAGCAGGTTCCATACAAAAACTTTCAAGCATGAACACAACAACTAGTCCAGACCATCATAACTCAAGCAAGCATTCAGGAAGTTCTCTGAAACAACATAAGAATAGATCACATACATATATAAATATGTATTTACATATATCAAATCAGACTCCAACAAAAATTTATGGCCAGAGAATTACACACACATGAACATATATGAAAGCAAGCAGTCAAAGTAACAGAACATTTAGCAGTTCAAACAAAGTCATGGTCCGAAAAGAAATGGTCGGCAGTTTACATGAAGCCGTGGGTCAAGAGGGTATCATGGTGAAATTATATCAGAAATATATCATCGAATTAAAATGCCAACAAGTCAGCGATATCTGAAAATTCAAATTCCAAAGTCGTAGGAGCAAAAAAAAACGGAACAAATTCAAATCAGTTCAACCGATAATATTATGATCAAGTCAGAAACCACAAGTTCGTTCGATCAAAAATCAACGCTAGTGATAAAAATCATGAAAAATTCAAATCCAAATATACGGATGAAATTATAGGGATTTCACCCCTATACATTAAACCCAAAATTCATCATCGGTAGGAATTCGAGTTCGAGACAAAATCAGAGAGCTTACGTAGAACAAATCAAAAACATATCCAAAACTCGAATCATGCAAGTCAAGCATAATTAAAATCGAAAAGGGGCAAAATTTCATACCAAATATTCGAACTCGAAAAAATTTAAACAACCGTATGCAATCAAAGCTAGGAGTTGATGGACGAAGCACATCAATGCGAATTCTTCTCTTCAATCAATCGATTATAAGCAGAAGCTTCAACTTTGAAAAGAAACCCTAATTTTTTGAAGAGATAAAGGAATCGGCCACAAAAAGGGAGACCGTTGTTCTAATTTATTTTTGTTGGGCCAGCTTTTATTTTTTTTATAGGGCTTCGATTTTAAAAATAGGATTTTGTTTAGTTTTTATTTTCATTTGTAATTTTCCTTTTTAAAATCGTGTAAAATTCTAGTTGTGTAACTAGGTACATACTATGGGGCGTAGTTTGAGAATTCGAAACTTAGTGGCTGAGTTTAGCAAGGTTTTGAGCTTAGAGTTAGGTTAATCAAGTTAGCGGGGGTCGTAAGTTTACGTGTGTTTGTAAGCATCTGATTACTTAATCTCTAGTAGAAACCTTGGGGCAGCACGTAGGCAGGGTTTTGCCGAAGCTGGGTAAATTTGTGTGTGATCTCTTCTGCATTACTTTCTGCTTTTACTTTTATTTCCGCGTTAATTTTTTAGTACACCCTATTTACCCCCCCCCCCCTCTAGAGTGAAAACGACCCTACAAATGTCACCTCATTAAAGACTGTAAGGCTGAAGGAAAGAAGTGCTACAACTGTAACAAGATGGGGCATATTCAAAAGAATTGTCCTAAGCCAGTAAAGCAAAAATAGGTGGTATAGGCATACACCAGTATAGCAAGTAGAAGCAGGTGGTTACTTTTTAGTACTTGCTCGAGATCCTACATAATGAGTTATAATCTATGCCTTTAGCAAAGAAATATACAGACATATTTAAAGAGGTGATCAGATTACATCCGTGTAGAGAGATTAAATTCCGTATAGATTTGGTGAAGGATGTTAGGCTGATAGTTATGCCTTTGAGGCGTATGACACTAAAAGAGCGGAAGATGTTGGATGTACAAGTGAGTGACCTGTTGAAGCAAGGGTTATTTGTAGGAGCATATCTAAGTGGGGTGCACCTGTAGTATTCTCCACTAAGGTAGATGGCTCTCTGAAGTTGTGTATAGACTACCGTGGCTGAATAAGATGACAAAGAAGAGCAAGTATCCACTTCCCTGTATTGTTGACTTGTTTGATCGGCTCCATGGTGCGAAGGTGTTCTTCTAATTAGATTTGGCGATGGGATTTAACTGGCTGAGAGTACCGAAGAATAGTGTGCCAATCACAGCGTTTCATATGCCATTTTTTTTGCGAGTGGTTGGTTATGTCGTTCGGGCTAACCAATGTTCCAACATAGTTTGTTGATATCATGAACTGTGTCTTCAGAGATTAGCTAAACAAGTTAATACTTGTGTTGTGGATGACATTCAAATATATTCTAGGACGAAAGAGGAACAAGAGACGCTATTGAGGATTGCGCTTGAAGTATTAAGGAAGCACAAGTTTAAAGCAAAGTTTTCAAAGTGTCACTTTTGAAGGAGAAAAGTGAGATTCTTGGGTCATGTCATCTTTGGGTAGGGCATCAAAGTAGATCTGACCAAGGTAGCAACAATTAAAAATTGGAACCAACCCAAGAATGCTACTGATGTAAGAAGCTTTCTAGGATTGGCGGGATATTATAGATGTTTTATCAAGGGATTCTCGAAGATTATAACGCCTTTGACCAATTTGACGAAGAAAAATCATTCCATTGTTTAGGACGCGAACTGTGAGCACGGATTTGTAAGTTTGAAGGAGTGATTGATGAGTGCACTATATTGACTTTTCCAAGCAGGAATGAGGAGCTAACGGTATACACATATGCATGTGGCATTGGACTCAGTGCGATGTTGATTAAGAGGGGAAAAGTTGTCACCCATGCTCATCGATGGCTTAAACCATACAAGAAGAAGTATCCGACTCATGATTTGGAATTGGCAGTGATAGTGTTTGCTTTAAAGATTTAGAGGAATTATCTATCGAGAGAAAGGTTCAAACTGTTCACAGACTACAAATCCTTGAAGTACCTTTTCTTCTAGAGGGATCTCAACCTTCGCTAATAGCGATGGATGGAATTCTTATCCTCCTACAACTTTGACATTTCTTATACGCCCGGTAAGGGAAATGCAGTTGTCGATGCATTGAGAGGAAGATATGTCATTTTTGGAGCAATATTCCTAGAGTGGAATCAATTAAAGTACATTACTAGCTATGACTTCAATCTTCATTACGAGTTAGAGCATGAGATGTTAGTGAGTTTGACTACCAAACCCACCTTGATTGAGCCGATTTGTACTAGTCAGAGGCGAAATACTAGACTAGGTGAGATCGTGGCAAAAATAGAAGAAGGCTTATAGCTTGAAGATATGAAGCAGTATGGACTTAACCGAGAGGGTTGGCTCCATAAGGATAGGAGATTATATGTTTATGATGTTGATGGATTGCGAGATGAGGTGCTATAAGAGTGTCACCACTCAAGATTGACTATATATTTCGATGGTAATAAGATGTACCGTGATATGAAGCAGACCTACTATTAGGAAGGGATGAAGAAGGATGTTGGGACATTCATCTCGAAGTGTATGAACTGCTAGTTGGTAAAGGTAGAGAAGAAGAAGCCAAGTGGATTTCTATAACCACTTGAAGTTCCCAAGTGGAAATGGGTGCAAGTGTCGATGGACTTTATAGATGGGTTGCCAAGGGCTTGAGCAGGGTACAATAGCATTTGGGTCATAGTTGATAGGTTGACGAAAAGTGCTCGATTCATACTCGTTAAGTCTAGCAGAACGGCATCCGAACTGGTCGAGTTATATGTGAAATGGGTTATTTGATTCCATGGTGTTCCAAATAGCATTATGAGTGACCGAGACCCTTTATTTATCGGTGGGTCTTGGAAGAGCTTACAAGAGGCGTTGGGGAGCAAACTGCATCTTAGTACAGCTTACCACCCAAAAACGGACCGATAGATCGAGAGGGTGAATGGTATATTGATGGATCTCTTGCAAGCTTGCATTCTCGATTTTGGAGGCTAATGGGACAATCATCTACATTTGGTAGAATTTGCGTACAACAATAGCTATTAGTCTAGTATTGGTACGACACCATATGAAGCATTTTATGGCTGACCGTGTAACAGTCCTTGATGTTGGCAAAAAGCGGACGAGAAACTGATACTTAGACTAGATATTATTAAAGAAAAACCAGAAAAGATTGAGATAATTCAGCAACAAACAAAAGCTGCTCAAGATATGCAAAAGTGCTACGCTGATAAGAAACTTCGAGATCTAGAGTTCTTGCCGGCGATAAGGGGTTTGTGAAGATTTCTCCATTGGAGAAAGTTATTCAATTCGGTAGTAAAAGTAGGCATCGAGATTCGACGATCCTTTTCCAATAGTAGAGAGTATTAGGAACCTACCTTATATGGTCGACTAATCTGAGAAGATGGCGGGCATGCACAACGTCTTCCATGTCTCTCATTTGTAGTAATTCGTGCATGGCTCAGGTTTAACAATGGCACCGGATCAACTTGATGATATGGAGACTATTCAACCAAAAGCTTTGTAATCTTGTAGGACCGCTCGTATTGTCGGATGCGATACGAAACAGCTTAGGATGAAGACAGTGGAGTTGGTGAAGGTTCAACGCGGCAGAAGTGAACGAGATTTCACGTGGGAAATATAGGAGAGCATGAGAGCTGCATATCCGAAGCTCTTTGCATGGTAAGGCCTACCGTTTATCGCATTTTACTTTCGTTTTGATATTATATAGGATAGTTTAGAACCCCGCATGGTAGGATAGGTTTATCTATACTATTGGTTGCATAGTTGCTTGTTTAAGATGTTTGATGGTTGCATATGATTGTTAAGCATGCGGGTTAACTATGGTTGTCTTTCTTTAATTTCTTTAGGAATTTTGGGGATGAAATTCCTAAAGGAGGGAGAGTGTAACGACTCGTATATTACGTGTTGGAGGATTTTCAAGTATTTTTGTTTAATTCATATGAGGTCTTATGACTTATAATTTTGGAAAATTACTCTTAGGGATATTTTCCACATCTATGATTTTTATCGAATTTCTATGTGATAATTTTGACAATGAAAATCTTGTATGGACTATAAATTTTGATAGGTGCCGACCTAGGGTCCAAAACTACTTCCATTGTTTCAGGATGATGGTTTCTCATTCTATAGAGTGGTCACAATAGAAAAACGAACTTACCGTTGGGACGTTATGGCTGTTTTAAGTTTTAGCTACTGCTAGCCTGCATTAGTGAATAATTAACTATGCCCATACTTAGGCCCACTAATGGATTTTTGTGATTTGCTAAGGGGAGGTTATATGGATTGATCTAAACCATCTCCATCTTACCTAAAATAGTTCCAAGCTTCCTTAACCCTAATCTCTTCAAAAATCATCTCTTTTCCTCACTAATCTTAGCTGAATCATCATTCGAAGAGTAATTAGCAAAAGAGATTTTAGATCTATCACTTTGATGCTTGTGGATTCGTCTTTCCTTGCTGTTCACATCGGAATTAGGGATTTAAATTAGTATTTTGGGTACTCACTATTCTATGTTTGCCCATATAGTTAAAATTGATATTTTTAACATGATTTTGATGATGAAACATTTTCTAACTTTAGTCACACTTTCATATATGTTTATAACTGAAATTAAAATGATTTAAAATGGATTTTAAATGATTTTGCAACCCCTTTTGATCATATTGATATATTAGTGTAAAAGTTAGATCTAGAGTAGGATTTGTATAATTATCATATTTTGCTGAATTGCATGTGTGTATGGACGTATATGGATGATATTTCAGTTTTGTATGTTGTTCTTTGATATGTTTTGCTAGTGCTTTTAGATAGTTAGGAATGAGGTTGTCAAATCAGGCAGATTGAAGGAAAAAGTGATCGGAATTTGATGAAACATGGAGGAGGGGCTCTGGATTAAAGGAGGAGCCAACAGTTCAAGCCGCATCAAATTCTAGTCGATGGATTTTGGTCGCGACGAGTTGATTTTGGTTAATAGAAATCAGCTTGGTAAAGTTAAGCTTCGGGTCATTTTTCAGGCTTCCATAGGGAAAATGCTGGAGTGCTTCAAGTCGAGCCTTCAGTTAACAAGGAGGAGAGATTCCAGAGCTTGAATGCCAAAAATTTGGCATCAAGGGGTTGGTATCGATTAGAATTTTGGATGATGGTGGGTGCCTAGCGGCTTAGAAGTTAGAGCTTTGGAGGGGGAATGTTGATGAAAGTAGAGGAACCCAAAATTTGATAAAGTGTAGTATTCGACACCGAGTAGATTAGCCCGGCACTGACCTTAATATTTTGATCGGGTTAGGGTGAAACCCGTGGGAGTGAAGTACATGGCCTTATGGTTGTGATGGAGGTGTTTGTTTGTTCGTTTGATGTTCGATGGAGATATAACAGTGTGATGAAGGTTGATGGTTGAGAAACGAAGCAATATTAGAGTGCTTCAACGTGATGATTTCAGAACTTTGATGATGGTAACTCGATGAGGAATAGAGTTAGGTTTCGATGATTGGGGCTCAAAGATTGGAGCCGAAGGTATAGTCCAAAGGGCGGGTTCAATGAGGAGATCTCGTGAGTGGGATAATGGCTGTGTTTCACTATGAATATCAATAAAATGAAACGTGTTCCACTATGAAGGCGTGTGCGAAGGGACCATAGACACTCGGAGGTTTTCTATGTGCTCTTGTAAGGGGGAACATGGGGATGCCCACTTGGATTACAACTTTGTTCAGATCTTATGACCATAGATTACCCTGGACCTTATGATTATGGGCCTATTTCCTAGCCTTACAAAGTTACATGGATTGAGCAACATAGAACCGAGATTTGATTGGTTCTCTGGCTTATGATCATGCCATATGAGTTGTTTTAAATCCAAGCACATTAAGTGTTAATGAGGATTGTTTGATGGATGCTATATTTGTTTTGATTGTTTTCCATCATAATCTATCGCTCTAGGAATGTCACTTGATGTAGGTATTTTGGATGAGGATGCTTAGATGCCCAATACTGTACTTAGGATATAGTACATTTTGATGATGATATTTGAGTGGCATATTATAGATGTTGTGTGCTAACACTTTGATTTTAGAGACAGCTCAGGTGTGGTTCATGTACCCTTATTCCTTACTATATTGAGTTGTATAGTATTTTGACATTCATTTATTGCTTACACTAGACTATTGTCTGATTCGAGATTTTATGCTTTGCTTCTTATTATCTCGGGTACACTTAAATGTGTAGCCTAGAGTAGGTCTATGTGTACACGATGACAGTGCAGATGACGAGCTGGAGGGATCTTTCTCATATTATATATGGATATTATGCTTATTTCGTTGTGTAACACCGTCCAACATAGACATTGTTTTCCTTACTATTATGAGACAGTTTATCTTTATTTATATCCGCTTTGTATAAACTCTATTGCTATGTGGTATAATTCTATAGGTATGTGCTCTGATTCTTAGCTCAACTAGTTATTATTGTCTTGCTTGTTTTATATTTGTGATGTATATTATATTTAATTCCATGCGTTGTGAGATATATGACATGTTTTGTGATGTTTTATTTCTTTTACCCTTGACAATCCTCATACATCAATTGAGTATGTCAGCAGTGTACTATTTAGTTATATTAGGTTACGGTGGTGTAGGGCGGTAGTCGCCCATTGATTATGTGATATGGAGAGATTAGAAACTACACATCAAGGATTTGAATGCCACTTGACTTTAAAGTGATTTGATAATGAGTATTGGGTTACGTCATTGCCTCGATTCGCTTGGACTTCCTTACAATGGGGTACTACATGGTACTAGACGATTTATAAATAACGTTACAATTGATGGTAAAGTGCGGCGATAATTGACCATGCTTGATTGTATGATACATAATATACATAATCTCGGGCGAACACAGGACAACATTGATTTTGATATGTGATAAGCAACTCCTGGGAGAACATAGGACAGTTTTCATTCATGATGTATGATATATGATATTATAATTCTGAGAGAACACAGAATGATGATGATTTGTGACTAATAGTTAAGCAAGGACTCGAGTCCTTAGCTATAATGGTCCTGAACGATCTTTGATTTATAGGTGAATCCAAAGGAACCAGATGATTCTTCATGATTTTATCACTCGATGGCCAGAGAGCTCAACTAGTAATGATTTTCCAACTTCGATATTTTTCTTGAGCAAATCATGTCATTTGTTTACAAGGCAAGCTATGGGGAGGCCAAAGTGTAATCAGCAAAATTTCTAATTTCTCCAAGCGGACTCAAATAATTGAACTGGACTAAGGAACAGTGACGAAATGGATACAAACCCTTAGAAAATAATCATAAGATGATAGGGTGAAGAAGTATAGAAAAGATAGAACAAAAATGGGTGTAAACTTCTTAACTCCATTATACAAGTCAGACATGAGTCACGCTCAAAGAAAACCCGGGAAAGATTGCGAAAAATCCAAGTAAAACTTGAAGTGACAAAATGAAGGAAGACACAACTCAACATTGAAGTTGCCTTGAGCTAAAACTAGAGAAATCCATAACTTGACCCAAAGCAACCTCAACTCTACATCGAGTTGAGGTCCACAACTCGAGTTCGGGTTGTGGAGTAAGTGTCCGGTTTATAACAACCCACACCCTAATAGGCTCGAATATCGATAAAATTGAAACCTAAGTCCATTAGGGCATAGATCGTTGGTTTTGTTAACCTATAATAAATACAAGCATATCAGAGTGCGATAAGTATAAACTCATAGAGGAATTTAAAAGTATAATAGACCATACGCATTGACTAAGGCTTCTACCTCGTAATATCATTCCTTGGTTATTTAATTGCCTTTTCAGCACTGAGCATGTAAGAGAAGACTTCATCATTTGTTGTTCTCGTTTTGCACCAATAGCTTGACCTTCTAAAACTAACTTGTGGGTTGTTATAAGGAGGGGGTCAAAAGAACGTTCTGGTGATTGGAAAATTACATACTTTACCCATCCCATTAATTTATGTTGATTGATTTGCATTTGAATGTTATGTTTATTATTTACGGATGATCTGTTAAATCATATGTATGTGTACGATATGCCTAACCTTTCACAAGGTATCAATATATACACACACACATACACACACAAACACACACACACACACACACATATATGTCTACATCCATATATATCTAAACCGGTTTACCCAAAACCCTAGCCACTTAATACTTCTTAAATAGGAAGAGGCAAACCCGTCGATCATTTACTACCTTAAGTCTCCGAAGCGGTCCCTTTGCCACATAGCCGCTAGTTAATAATAGTCCTAACAATGTAAGAGATAGTACCCTAGTAACTTAATACATTTTTAATAGAAAAGAGGCAGACTCTGACCATTTAGGACCGCAAAAGAGGTAGGCCCCCATCATTCAATACCTACTCCCAAGGTGGACTCTCACCAGTGCCAATCTAGCTGACATTGCACGGAATCATTTCAAGCCACTTAATACTTCTGGGGAAGAGGCGGACCCTCAAACAACCACTTAATACCTTCAATCCCTGAAGCGGACTCCAAAGATACCTTTTACCGTGCCTAACCACTAACCCTGAACATCTAATACTTCCATTATGGGGAAGAGGTGGGCCCTCAAACAATCTCTTAATACCTCCAATCCCTGAAGCAGGTCCTACATCTTATGCATATTTCTTTCCCATGGGTCCTATGATTGGAGATGTCTCACATCAGTACTAAGTGTACAGAACTGCAGATAGCCTCTAGGTGAAGGTCAAACTTTTGTTGTATAACTCAACTGACCTTGCATCCCAACCCACTAAGCCAAACCTAACACCCAAAGCCTAAGTGATGGGCTAGGCACACTAATTTACGTTGGTTTTAAACGTATAACTAAAGCCATATAATATCCTACTATGAAAATTATATTGCTTTCTACGTATAATTAATAATATTAATACATACTCATTCACTATGTTGTTATTCCTAATTTGTACGCTTAGGCTATGGTTTCCTTGTAATGTCTAACAAATATTTATTACACATATTAATTGGTCATTAAGGTAAAAATTAGACCATCTCTTATCAATCCTCATAAATGCCATATTAATCTCACTAATCAATCCTCATAAATGCCATATTTATCTTTATAATCAATCCCATTAATCCATATATTACCTATTTAAATTCTTGTAACTCCCAATTTATTGCACCTTTGTTGCCTATTAATTTAGAGTTACAACTTCCATCTTTTATTTCCTAATCCTATCATTTATTACGTGATATATTATATTGTTATAGTTGTGCCTGATGAGAATATTAACATGCATTACACTGTATAAATTGTATTTTTTTATTTTGAATGTTTAACGCGGTTGTTCGTTCATATATATTTATTATTATATTTTTATTTATTAACCCTTAACTAGAATATTCCTTTTCACATTTTAACCCGTTGGAATTTTCCTTTCAAAAGGTTTTCCATTATAACCTTCCATAAATTAACCAAAAATAGAGATTTGCTAAGTTTGAAATTACAAGGAATCATTTGTTTCCTTTTTATTAAAATAGACAATATAAACTATGGAAAGAAAATCCATACTTTACATATCTTTTTCCTCTTTTTGTGTATATTCCTTGTTAATTCAAACGCCGTAGTTTTTCAATGTATTAGACAATTTATAGAAGATAAATGGATAATATTTCCAACAAAATAAGCTATAGAAATTCACATTCCAATAGAATTAGGGCAAATTAAATTATACTAACATCTTTCCAAGCCATTTGTAGATCTGGGACAAATTCTACATCTTTATCCATTTTCAACTTTTAATAACTTGGGGACTGATTTCCAAATCTGGGTGTAAACAATATTCCTATTCATTTACCGAATATGTAGGCAGTGTTTTATGCATTAAATCTGAGCCTACAACTCTTAGATCTTTATTTGGACATAAAAATTAAATAAAATTCCAATCGAAATAAATTCCAATGTCATAAACAAATTACGTAATTTCCCACTCACCTTTTTGAACTTTCCAAATCTCCAGATCTGAACCTAAATCCTTTATTGACTCCTTTTTCCCTTGAAATTCAAAAGAATATGTATAACAAGGTATAAACACATTATTATAATTACAGATCTTAGGAGAGAATGGAAATTAAGGTGTGACGACCTACCTTTCTGACCCTTAGAAACGACACTTAATACATCCACGGTAATTCTGTGCCATTGCCCAAGCATCCAAAAAATGAGCTGTCATGGGGTAAAATAAAAGAACGGAATGGAAATCTCATAATGGAACGGTTATAACAATAAGATAGTACATAAGGTTACTCCCTGATATGGAGTTATCAAAGTTACAACAAAAGTACCACTATCAGCCTATGCAGTTATAACAACCTACCTTGATACAAAATAAATACATAGAGCCAAAATTTCATAATAGCGGAAATAGATAGCTAGATAAATAAGGAGCCTCCTGTTTGTCCATCATCTTCAAAAGAGCCTGAAGAAACCTGTCACTTCCGGACTACTCAAATATAAATGAGTACCCGAGAGTTTAGGGAAAACAAAAAAACTCGGGTCAGACAATATGTCTGGTATGAGTAAACGTCAAATAAAAAAGAAACACACAAAAAAACTTATGAGACCACACCACAAAACATGGAATGTGGTTCCCCTTACAAGAACAACATCCAAGTATAAAAGAATGGACACAAATAATTGAACATCGCGAAGAGCGCAAGATACTTCCTGATGCAATTAAGAAAGAATCTAAGAAAGAAAAGGAATTTTTTAAACAATGACTAGGACGGTCCACCCGCATACCGAAAGTATACCTCCAGAAAATATACTTGAGAACTACGATGGCTTTTGGAAACCTCCAAGCCAGACCCCACAAACCTTACGGAGTAGTCTCAGTGTGCATACAACCAAAACCAATCTAGAGTAGATGTGACAATACCCTAATGGGAGCAACCCCACATAGCTTGGCCTCCACCCGCTCTTTATTTATTCATTTCCGATATAGGATATCATTACTCAAATGAGCAACAACTCATTTTAGATTGACAAAAAAAGAAGGGTATCAAAACCGATAGTCAAGATATCAACTATCGAGGATAACAAAAAACGAACGTATATGGAAATTAAATCTCATACTCTTTCGATGCTTGGAAGTATCCATATACCAATCTCATCGATATAAGTGTGTTCAAAAAATGTTTGGGGAGATTTCATATTTCAAAAGCATACTTAAATGGGCCAGAATCAATTATCTACAATAAAGGCCAATGTTTTCCATACCATAATAATTATGAAGATCATTTGTGGAAATCAAATCTCCTACACTTATAACATTTTCGATATTCTCGACTTACTCTATCCCTTGCCCAAAATGAAGTCAGGTAAGTCAGGGCACTAGTTGCTCTTTGCCTTGCCTAGACACTTCGGTTCTAGATCGCATGGATAAAGGATCGTTCTATTCATTTGATTTTAGTGCCAAGTATAGGACTACTTACTTTCCATAAATAACCCCTTTAGATCACTTATATAAATTTCCAAGCTCCTTTAAAATACTTTAAATTAAGATTTAAAACTTTCTTTCAAATCATAACTTAAACCCATCATCTTTAAAGGAAAATACGACTTGAAAAGTAAAGGGATTTCCTTTGAATTAGCATTATATGGTCATACAAAAAATATGGAATAATATTTAGAACATCAAAACATTCACTTTTTAAAGCTATTGCACAGTAAGTTATCTCACCAAAATAATTAAATTATACTCAAATAATAAGTTATACTCACATAATAAGTAAGTTATACTCACTTCCTAATTTCTTTGATAGAGACTTGGAATACATAGCCTTTGATAATGAATATAAAATTTAGTTTCTTTCTTTAGTTGAATGGATTAAAAATGAGATATGGACTTGGGTATTTATAAGTGAAGAGAATGGTATTTTAGTAATTACCTAACCTCTTATAGCCTAACCTGATTCGACCAGATTTTGCTTCAATGGCTACTATCTGTATGGCATGACCTTATTCGACCATATTTTCGCCCAGTGGTAACCATCCACATGGCATAAGCTAATTCGAGCATATTTTGGTCTAATGGCAACTATCTGCATGGCATAATTTGATTCGATCATATTTTGGTCCAATGGTAACCATCCATAAGGGAATCATTATGTTATTTTGTTTCATACTATTGTTTTATTAAGCAAGTAATTACACTATTTTGTTTTATTAGGCAAGGTTAATAATTCTTTCTTATTTTATTAGGGAAGTAATTATACTATTCTATTTTATTAGGCAAGGATAATAATACTTTCTTATTTTATTAGACAAATTCTTTTCGTAATTCCTAAGAAGTAATAATTCTCATTTAGATTAGGCAAAGAAAATAACAGTCTTCTTATTCTTAAATAAATCGGTACCACTAACCGCCTTATAACTCAAACCGTCTTTAAACTAACATTTTACATCAATTGTAAAAATCCATTCAAGATATTTTATCCAAATTTTATTTTAGTTACAAAATCCATTATTTAATCATTTAAAAACATATTGAATTTTCAAATTCAAAGTGATTAAATTACGGGTCATTGCATCCTCCCCTCCTTAAAGGAAATTTCATCCACGAAACTAATCACATAAACTTAAGATATCAAAGAATCCCAAACGATATGATATATATCCCACAAAGACACAAGGAAAGTGACCTCACTATAACTGGTGAGTAAACTAAAAGGAAAGGACAAAATAACAACTACATCAACTCGGGATAAGAATCCCTAATACAGTTATCGATTTCCTAATTTAATCCTTAACATCTCCACTCCATTGAACCTTAGCAAGATCCACAACATTCTTCCTTAATCGCTTTATATCTAGAGTGAGGATACCAGTAGGTCGCTTAAGAATGGTTACTTTAGGCTAAACCTCCAAATCAACTTGTTATGCAGATTCTACTATCATCGAAGGATCGTGTATATACTTACATAAATGAGATATGTGAAAATCATTGTGCAAATTTGATAGTCCATCTGGTAACTCAACTTTATTTGCAAGTCTACCAATCCAGTCCAATATGGGAAAAGATCTAATATATCGAGGGGCTAACTTCCCTGTCTTCCCAAACCTCATGACCCTTCTCAAGGGACATACTTTTACAAATACCAAGTCCCCAATTGAGAACTCTAGTTCCCTACACCTTTGATCCGCAGAACACTTTTCCGCTTCTAATATTAACTACATTCTTACTGGCTTCTAAGGTTATGTCGGGTCCAAGAAACAAGTCTATCTCGAGATTCAACCCAACATGAAGGAGATTGGCATGGACGGCTATACAAAGCTTCGAAAGGGGCCATACCAATGTTTTTTTGATAGCTGTTGTTGTAAGTGAATTCGACTAAGGGTAAATGACCTTCCTAAGAACCCCCGAAGTCTAGAATGTATGCTCGCACTAAATCTTCCAAGATCTGATTCACTCTCTCCGTTTACCCATTTATTTGGGATGGTAAGTTGTACTCAGGCTTAGCTCAGTCCCTAAAGCAGTCTGCAGTTTCTCCCAGAAGCAGCTGGTGAATGTTGGGTCTTAGTCACTTACAACACTATAAGGAATCCCATGGAGTCTTACAGTCTCCTTCACATACAAACTTGCTAGACTCGTAGCATTCCTAGTCGGCTTAACAGGAATGAAATGGGCACTCTTGGTCAGTCGATCGACCATAATCCAAATGCCTTCGTTACCTCTTCTCGACCTAGGAATCCCATCAAAAAGTTCATAGAGATTTGCTCCTACTTCCACTTCGGGATTTTAATTGGCTGAAGCAATCTAGCTATCATCTGCTGGTAGTTTGCACAATGACACATAAAGATTGAAATATCTCGCTTCATCCCCTTCCACTAGATTACTCTCTTCATATCCTTGAACATCTTGGTCCCTCCTAGATGAAATGATAACTTCGAATGGTAGCATTCGACTAACACTTCTTGCCTAAGTCCATTAAAGTCTGGAACACAAATACGCCCATTCATTTTCAATACGCCCCGGAGATCAATCTCAAAGCTAGAAACAACACATTCTTCCACATCCTTCTTAAGTAGAGCAAAAATAGGATTTTCCTCTTGACCAGATGCAATCCTCTCTAACAGTACTGGCTTGACTTCTAAGTTTGCAACCATCGTTAAATTCCCACTCAATGCATCAGCAACGACATTTGCTTTCCTAAGGGTATAAAGAACCTCTAGATCATAAGAAGCAAGAAACTCAAACCATCTCTTCTTCCTCAAATTCAAATCTTTCTGGGTAAAAAGGTATTTTAAGGATTTGTGGTTCGTGTATAACTCAAAATTTTCACCCAAAGATAATGCCTCCGCGTCTTTATTGTGAAAAAAATAGCCAAAAGCTCCAAATCGTGCATCACATTTTTTTTCATGCGGCTTTACTTGTCGACTTGCATAAGCAATAACTTTCCCATGCTGCATCATAACTGCTCCTAATCCGGTTCCACTAGCATCTATATGCACTGTTAAACCTTTGCTCCTGTTTGGAATGGTTAAAACAGGACCGCTAGTTAACTTCTCTTTCAATTCATTGAATGCTTGATAAAACTTAGAAGTTCAAACGAACTTAACATATTTCTTTGTTAACTTTATCATATGAGAAGCAATCTTCGAGAAGTTCTTGATAAACCCGTGGTAAAAACTCGCAATTCCTAAGAAACTTCTAACTTCCATCATACTTTCGGGCTTCTTTCGGTCTTGAACCGTAACAACTCTAGTTGGGTACACTGATATGCCATCTCCCGAAATAACATGCCCTAGAAACCCAACTTCTGATTTGCAGAAATGGCACTTAGAAAATTTAGCCTTCAACACATGGCTTCTTAAGATATCGAGTACAACATAGAGATGATATCTGTGCTCCTCCTTCATCTTTGAATAGATAAAAATTTCATCAATAAAGATGAGAACAAATTTATTAAGAATACCTCGAAACACTTAATTCATTAATTCACAAAATAAGCGGGTGCATTAGTCAGTCCAAATCGTATAACTAACCACTTGTAGAAATTTCTTGGAGTCTGAAAATGTGTTTAAGGGCTCACTCTCCAATACAACCGTAAATCGGTGGAATCCGATGGTAAGGTTTAATTGAGAAAATATATAAGCGCCGTGGAGCCGGTCAAACATATCGTCGATCATTGGCAAAAGATATTTATTCTTGAAAGTCCTTTTGTTCAACCCTGGTGGTATATGCATAACCTTAGAGAACCGTTCGCCTTTGTAACAAAGACGACTGCTGATCCCCAACTCGAGGTACTGCATTGGATCAAGCTCTTCTACGACAAGTTATAAGTTTGCCCTTCTAACTCCCTCTTCTCTTTTGGAGCCATCCTTCATAGAGGTTGTATAATAGGTCTGGTTCTCGAAACCAAATTAGTACGGAACTCCACTTCACAGTGAGGAGGTAAACCTTATGCCTCATCAAAAATATCAGTGAAATATTGAACAACCGATACATCTCGTAGCTCCACATTAGCCACTTCGAGCGAATAAAGAACACTGCTCATTAAATTGTTAAGTTCTTCACAACTAATACCAACACCAACATCACCAGCATCACTAACTATGATGAGCCTTCTACCACAATCCAAGATAGCTTTAACCTTAGATAACCAATCCATTCCTAGCAACATTCCAAAACCCATGAACCCGAGAACAAATAAGTCAAAAGGAAAGAGACGATTTCGATAAGAAATAGGCACATTTAGACACATAATATCAAGCTTTTTCGGACCTCCAATTGGTTTGACACATAAAGAGGATTACTTACGATAACATATATAAGGTTTAATTTGTTCATTAGATCATAAGAAATAAAACTATAGGAAGCCCTTGTATCAATTAACATCCTTACGGGAATACCATAGATGGATAATGTACCTTGCAACACTTGCTTCCCTTTTAGGCTTGAGCAAGTGGATGGTATCTCTTCAATGGTAAAAGTCTATCTTTGAGACCACTTCTTAGGAAAAGGGTACTCATTCTTCGTGTGTCCTGGCTGGCCGCAATTAAAACATGTGGCAATTGGGTAATGATTTGCAAAGTGGCTCATCTAATTGCACTTGAAACAAAGAGTGTTGTCCAGGTTAGTCTGCTTATTTTGTGCTGGAGCCCCATCTTCGGATTTATTCCCTGCACCTTGCTTCTTTCCCTTAAACTTACGCTTGAAGTTTGGCTTGCCTTTAACTGGTATAACTGATAAAGGCCTGGCACTTACTGTTGGTACTACACCCTTCTAGACTCCTTCCTTAATTCTAGAGCTTTAAATCTCAAAACCATGCTGATAATGTTGGTGAATGTACCATATGATGATGGTTATTACATGATGGAACTCTGGTCACATCCCATTCACAAACATTTCATTTTTCTTGAGCTGTGTGTCTATCGATCCAAGTCCGAAACAGGACCAAGTATTGAACTTCTGCTCATACTACAACACCGTCATATCACCCTGCTTTAAGTCAACGAAACTTCTAAATAACTAAGTTTTTTCAGCTTCTAGAATAAACTGTGCTTCAAAAACTTCCTTGTACTGGGCCCAAGAAAACTCCTCCTCCATAGTATTAGCTGTTATTGAATCCCACCAATCCATCGTCGACTTTTGAAGTTGTCCCGATGCCAGTAGCCGTTTCTCCGCATCCTCCAACCAAAGATCTCCAAATATTCTTTCACAAGACCAGAGCCACATCTGCACTCTAAGAATATCATTAGTCCCATAGAACGGTTTCCCGCATAAAGTGGTAAAATTCTTACACAAAGCCGCAAAGTTCATAGAGGGACACTACCATTTCCTCTACCGGATCTACAGCTGACATGGTAGCAATTCTACCTACCCTACCATTGGTAGCCATGCTAGTTCCAGATCCTTTCCTTCAACCTCTTCTTATATTCATTTTCTATTATCTGAACAAATAACATGTATCTTTAGAGTACAAAAATAGAATTAAAATGGTTTAAGAAAACAACACTAAAGAATCCAAAACGAGACTTTAGAGGATAATTATTATTATTATAAAATTATAAATATGCTCTCTCAAGATTAACTCATTCTAAAACATCACTTACCCAATCTCTAATGAGTTGTACCCTAACAGAGCTAAGTTGTTCATTCAACCGAAGTTGTGATGCCAACTGTGACGATCCACCTTTCTAACCCCTGGGAACAACACTTAGTACATCCACGGCATTCGTGTGACGTTTCCCAAGCATCCCAAAGATGAGTTGTCATGGGTTAAAATATAAGAATAAAACAAAAATCTCATAATGAAACGGTTATAACAATAAGATAGTACATAAGGTACTCTTCAACATGGAGTTATCAAAGGTACAACAAAAATACAACTATCAGCCTAGGCAGTTATAACAACCTACCTTGATACAAAATTTACATACATAAAGCCAACATCTCATAATAGCAGATATAGATAGCTAGATAGATAAGGAGCCTCCTACTCATCCACCATCTTCAAAAGAGCCCAAAGAAACCTGTCACTTTCGACTACTCAAATGTAAATGAGTACTAAAGAGTTTAGGGAAAATAAAAAACTCAGGTCAAACAATAAGTCCGGTATGAGTAAACTCCAAATAAAAAACGAAACACACAAAACAACTTGTGAGATCACGCCACAAAACACTAAACAGGTTTCCCCTTAAAAGAACAACGTCCAAGCATAAAAGAATGGACACAAATAATTAAATATCGCGAAGAGCGCAAGACACTTCCCAATGCAATTAAGAAAGGATTAATCCAAAGGTTTGAATTGAAAACAAAGAAATTGAATTTTCCAACAATGACTAGAAGGATGTGCACCCTTACCGAAAGCATACCTCTAGAAAATATAGTTGAGAACAACGATGGCTCTCGGGAACCTCCAAATTGGATCATGCCAACCTTACCGAATATCCGAGTATTTCACATCTCCATGCTCATATAACCGAAACCAATTTAGAGTAGAGTGACAATACCCTAATGGAAGCAACCCTGCATAGCTTGGCCTCCACTCGTTCTTTATTTAGTCATTTCCAATATAGGATATCAATGCTCAAATGAGCAATAACTCTTCTTAGATTGACGAAAAACGAAGGGTGTTGAAATCGATAGTCAAGATATCAACTATTGGGAATAACAAAACGATCGTATATGGAAACTAAATCTCATACCGTTTCAATGCTTGAAAAATATCCATATACTTATCTCATCGGTATAAGTATATTCACAAAAAATTTAGAGAGATATCATATTTCAAAAGCATACTTAAATGGGTCAGAAATAATTATCTATAAAAATGGTGAATGTTTTCCATACCATCATCTTTACTAATAATAATGATAATTCAATGAATTATTTTTGAAATCCCCAAACTACCCTTCACATGTTGCCCCCTTTACCATCCACTTGCTAACCCATTAAAATAATGTCAACCCCATTTCTTAATCCTCCACTATTTCAACTACATCGACACAATCCTCCATTACTGCAACTACATCGGTCAATTATCCACTAACCGAAATCAATTCTACATCGACGACAATTTCTA